>SKCR01046161.1:0-153211 GCA_019454045.1 Zanthoxylum bungeanum | reverse complement strand
GAAAGATGAATCCCATGTCTGAACGGTATGTTTGTTGTCTTACAGTTACCAAAGCTATACCGTTCGTTCCAAGATCTTATCTACGTACGTGATTGAGATAAACAAATCAGCCTCCTTTGTCTATCTCTATAGAGTTTTATCCCTAAAACATAAGAAGCTTCTCCCAGGTCCTTCATGGAGAAATTCTTACAGAGGTACGCTTTTACGCTTTGTAACATACCTAAATCATTCCCAATGATAGGATGTCATCAACATATAGGACTAAAAATACGTCCATGCTCCCACTGGCCTTCTGATACACAGAGGATTCTTCCGTATTCTTGAGAAAACCAGACGATCTAATAATCTCATCGAATTGAAGATCCAACTTCGTGAAGCTTGTTTAAGTCCATAAATGGACTTCTTAAGCTTACATATCATACCTGAGGTTTCACTGGACGTGAAATCTTCCGGCTGTTCCATATAGATTTCTTCATCAAGAAATCCATTTAGAAAAGCCGTTTTGACATCCATTGCCAAATCTCGTAGTCATGATACGCAGCTATAGAAAGCAAAATCCGGATAGACTTAAGCATTGCTACCGGCGAAAAAGTTTCATCGTAGTCGACGCCAGGTCGCTGCGTGTAACCTTTTGCTACCAGTCGGGCCTTGTAAGTTTCAACCTTACCGTCAGGCCCGCGCTTCCTCTTGTAAACCCATTTACAACCGATAGGAACAATTCCTTCGGGAAGCGGAATCAAGTCCCAAACTTGATTTTCATGCATTGAGTCTATCTCGGATTTCATGGCACTTTGCCATTTCACGGAGTCGATGTCTAACATCTATTCTCTATAGGTGAAAGGATCTGTCTCTTCAACTAAGAGAACATCCAGACTCTTTTCTTGTATCAATACAAGCGTTCAGGAGGTCTAGATACCATTTCCGACCTACGGAGTGTGTGTGTTGAAGGTCCTTCATCTACTTGAACTTCAGGTTCCTCCGTTGGTTCGTTGCTTTCAGGTTGGACTTCATCAAGCTCAACCTATCTATGATTACCACCTTCCGACAAAAATTATACTTCTAGAAATTTTACGAAGCGAGCTACGAACACATTTCGATGCTCGGTATCATAGAATATATATCCCCTCGTATTCGAAGGATATCCAACAAACCTAAACTTTTGCCCTCGAAGAGAAAGCTTATCTTGCTGAGTCCACCCTGACATAGGCAGGACAACCCCAAACCTTAATATAATTAAGATTTGTGTCTCCTCCGAACCATATCTGATACGGTGTCGTAGGAACAGCCTTTGAAGGAATCTTATTCAAAAGATGTGCGGCTGTTAAGAGAGAGTAGCCCCATAAATAATAGGGCAAATCAGTGAAACTCAACATCGATCGGACCATATCCAATAAAGTCCGATTTCTCCTTTCAGATACACCATTGTGCTGTGGTGTACCTAGAGGAGTATATTGAGCGAGAATCCCATTCTCCTTCATATAATCCATGAACTAATCCATGACTCACACTCATATATTCTCTCGCATCGATCTGATCGAAGGCATTTAATATATTTACCAGTTTGTTTTTCTACTTCATTTCGGAACTCTTTGAACTTTTCAAAGGTTTCCGATTTATGTCGCATCAAATACACATAACCGTACCGTGATAAATCATCGGTAAAGGTAACGAAGTATGAATAACCACTGTGAGCAGTTTGACTTAGTGGACCACATACATCAGAATGTACGAGCTCCAAAAAGTTAATGGCGCGGTGTCCAACACCAAAAAATGGGGCTTTGGTCATCTTACCCTGAATACAGGATTCACAAGTTGGATAGGGTTCAATGGTAAGATCTGATATCAAACCATTCCTAACCAATTGGGTAAGGCGTTTAACGCCAATGTGACCAAGTCTCATATGCCAAAGTTCAGTATTATTAATTACAGGTAAACTACGTTTATTAACTCCAGTATTTAATATATCTTTTGAAGTTTGCAATGTAATATGACCATGCTGGTTTGGACAACAAATGATCTGAATATTATTTTTATCATATAAATACAAAGAACTATTCTTAATATTAATACAAAAGCCTTATGTATCTAATACAAAAAGTGATATAATATTTGCGACACATCCCGGTACAAAATGACAGTCATATAACAAAAGTGTCTCATTCGGCAATGAGATCTCGCATACTCCCACTGCAACTGCATCCAAAGAGTCTCCACTCCCGAACCGCAACTGCATCTCTCCAGGCTTCAGTTTCCTACTTTCCTTCAGCACCTGCAATGAATTGCAAATGTGAATGGGACAAGCAGAATCTAAAATCCAGCTGGATGTAACGGCTTCACAAGCCAAAGATAAATCAATAACTGGAAAAATAAAAGTACCTGATGTAGAAGCTCTGTCTCTCCTCACTTGGGCAATGTAATCAGGACAGTTCCTTTTCCAGTGCCCGACTTTACCGTAGTGGTGGCATTTGTCTTCAGAAGCCCTTTTGGGCTTTGCAATCTTCGCATGTTGTTGAGGACCAAAAGCCTTCTTCTTCTTCTTGCTTCTTTTTGTTATTCCCTTGGAACATCCTTGGGAAGAAGCCGAAAGAGAAGTAGTTCTAGGAGGCGGAGAGCGATCGGTACTCCCTTCTTAAGGTCCTCTTCTGCCGTGAGTAACATCCTATGTAGCTCCTGGTAGGTACAGACAGTCCCGTGCATGTTGAAGTACATCACGAACTGGCGAAATGAAGCTGGTAGTGAACCAAGAATGACACTCCTACCGAGAATGTCATTCAGGATGAGATTATGTTGCCTCAATTGATCGATCAAATCGATCATCTGAAGAATATGTGGGCTAACACTCTGCCCCTCATCCAGACGCGCATGGAACAGTTCCATGGCGACTTTGTGAACAATCACTTGTTCTTGGTTCTCAAACGATTGTCTCAATCGCGTCATCATACTATAGGAATCTAGCATACCATAGTACTGTTGCTTGAGTTTCGGAGACAGTGAACTAAGGATGTAGATTTAACCCTTAAATCATCATCCTTCCAAGTTTCAAAAACTTGGCGTTCCTCCTCCGAAGCATCCGCACCCACTGCAAGGGGCAACGGACCCTCAAGAACATAACCCATCTTTTCGGAATCGAGGACAATCCTCAAATCCAATTCCCAGTCTGCTAAGTTCTCAGCGCCTTTCAGTTTGTTCGCGCATCAAGCATACGCGCAAACTGATTTGTGGATTGTGCCGCCATCGCCAATCTATCATATAGATCACGAAAAACGGTTAGCAGAAATAAAGCAGTTTCATATAATATCAAAAGCATAAACTAGATCATGGATTTTTAATCTAATATGCCCTCCCCACTAAATCATGCAATACTGTAATCCCAAAACAGAATACAAATATTTAATAATTAAATTAAATACTAATAGTGAAAAGTGGATCCCGTGAATATATTTCGGCTCACAGCAGAGGCACGGTCTCGCCTACGTATATTCATTCAGGTAGACAACTCATTTGTCAATCATTCACTAATGACTCCTAAGTATCCGGTCCTGGCCGTTTCTCGTTGTCGCTGCGCGAAGGCAGACCCACAAGGAGACTTACCAAGGTTAAACTCGTCAATGATAAACTCAAGTTACTTACGTAATCCTGACAGCTAGGGCACGTTCAGAATTCCGCTTTTACTTGAATTTACCTAGTATCTGATATACATCCGGTATAAATAAATCTTTATCGGCTACATCCTCACAGTAGAGGCACGGTCTCAGATGTAGTCACAAGAAGTATTCATAAACCGTATTGACAAGACGGACCATATAACATGCATCAAATACATAATTACATTCAAACTTATTAATTAGGATTTTCCGCTAAGTGTCATACACCCTAAATCTAACCAATTTAGATCCTAATAAGCATGCATAAAGTCAAGAAAACATGATTAAACATTGATTCAATGAAGGCTAATCATATTAGGTGTCCTAGAATCAGACTCGCTCTGATACCATTTTGTAGAGGTTTTTAGGGGGTGAATCCGGTAACGCAGCGGAAGCGGTGAAAATCCGATTTTCAGATTTCAAAACTTTTTCTCGGATTAATTAAATAAACATATTTATTTAATATTCCAATAATCAAATTATGAAATAAAATTCAATAAATCATATTTAAGTGAATTTACCAAATTATCATTGCTTTGGTATTTTGTCCATTTTAGTCCGAAATTGATCTAATCAATTTTGAATGATTCTAAATCATTTCTAAGATGAACTTATGATGTTCAAAACATCAAAACACCAAAGCACCAAAATGACCAAATTCTCACACCAAGGCCGAGAGCCTCACTAGGGTTCCAATTGGGCACTTTGTCATTTCATGCATCAAAACACATCAAGATGTAATCCAATGAACATGAACTTTATATGCATCATATACACACACAAATACACAACATATATGAAAATCCCCAAATTTGGAATTGGTCATGAACCCTAATTTTACAATTTCCACAAATTGGACAAATTAGACCAAATACATTAAATCAATTACTTCAATCATCATTCTTCCATCCAATCCAAGTCTCAACACAATGAAACAACTCAAGATCAAATCTAGGTCATTTAAGAGTAGGTCAATAACTCTATATTAGCAACATGGTTTCAAAAACCTTAAAAGAAAGTTTACAACTACAATAGTCACAACCTTCCTTCACCATACATGCTCAACACTTCTATCAAACTTCCATCAACAAAAACACAAAGAAATAAAGAAATAATTAATCTAAGAACATCACATGTTGAAGCCTAGAACCTAAGGAACATTTCCTCTCTAATAGCAAGTTTGAAAAACTTACTAATTCCAAGCTATCTTTAATCTTTCTTTCTTTCTCAAGCTTTCTTTAAGTTTCTTCAATGGAGTTTCTTTTAGTAAAGTGTATTAGGTTAAGTGTAAAGTGAAATGAAAATCAATATATACATGTAACAATAAGGCATTGGCCTAATTTCACATATACAAAATATAAGACATGTAATTTCATTTTCATTTCAAGCTAATTTGGTCAACTTGCATAAATATCTTAATAACAACTTTATTAGATATTTATTTAAGTCAACAAAAGCAACTAACATCATTTACTTTAAATATCCTAATGTAAGATATTTTTATTTTAATTAATTTAATCATTTAACAATTAAATAATTAATTAATTAATCAAATACAAATATATTAAATATATGTATATATTTACATAATTAAATATTAAAAGCATATATTCATTTAGGAAATAAGTCAAATGACTCATTTTGACTATTAATTAATGTGTATTTAAATTAATCAAGTATTAAATGTAAATACACAATAATTAAGCAAATGACTATCTAGTCCTTTTAGCACGTATCTTGCGTTTAACCTTTAAACGACTTTATAAATAATCAATATTATTTATTAATGTTGCTCTAGTGCTCTACGAGTATGTTACACAGAACTGACGGATCCTTTCTTGATACACATAGGACACCCTGAGGATCTATCTACACCCAACGAACACGAGGCGGAGGTCTGATCTAAATAGATCGGTGACGTGACTGCCGTCTAAGTGTAGAAGATGTCATGTGCCCACAATGGTATCTCAAGTCTAAGAATCACAAGTGCTACTCAACCCAAGAAGATTCTTATTGACGCTGGTGTATCATCCATTAAGAATCTTCAGTGAGTCGTTCAGTGTTTATCCTCTATAAACACCTACACGTCTATACTAGTCTCCAAGACTAATGGTTCATTGAGAAACCATTGGAATCATATATTCCAGTATACGACATGTACCGGTCTCAACGGGTTTACTATACTGACCAAGTAGTGTAAACATTGACCATGAACTGTCTGAGAATGACAACGTCATGATACTTCTCAATGTCCGTTGCGACACTTTTGCAACTGTATCATGACTAATCATTCTCGGGTCATTACGTCTTTACCATATAGAAAGATAGATTATATTATAGAAACTGCATATATTATTCATACTAATAATGTTTTACAGAAGTATTCAACAGAAATACAACCGGGAATTTGCGCTCTGAGCACCAACCCCAACAGTGCACATGTGGAGAGTCAGGATGACGGCTTAGGTTCGTGTACCTGTACTATAGTGGTGGTTATGTCCAGTTGAGTCGTTTTCCTGGACATGGGGCTCTACGTTCAGTCGAGTCGTTTTCCTGGGCGTAGGGCACCACCAATTTCAGAGATGCCCAGTTGAGTCGTTTTCCTGGGCATAGAGCACACCCAGTTGAGTCGTTTTCCTGGGTGTAGAGAGACGTCCAGTTGAGTCGGTTTCCTGGACGTAGAGCAGTTTTCAGTTTTCATTTTTCGGATACAGTTTACAGTTTTGAAATACAGTTTTCAGTTTTCAGTTACAGTTTTCAGAAAGAGCTTTTCCAGAAAGAAAAAAGTAAAATAAAATTTTCAGTAAGGGGTTCTTCATAAAGTATTTTCTATAGACACAGTATGTTAAGTGTGGTAAAGTTTACAAGTTATGCATATACATCATGTGTTCAAGTAATTTCATCTGAGATGCATATAGTTGATACTATGCATGATAGCATTAGTATATTCATATGTGAGTGTTTAGAAAAGTTTTAAGGCAATAGTTCATTTAAGTATAGCATACCAGGGTATGGTGAATCTTTTAGTCACGCATATATAGCATATATTCCAGGTATCACTTGAAGGGCTGTAGCTTGCAGTTAACACATATAAGTATGTTTACATTTGATCCGTATATATGATTAGCACGTGTGTGTGTGGTAAGTGTAAATTGAAGGTCCAATTTGTGAAGCATTGGTGCATGATGAATTGATAATGTATTAATTGTTTGAGATGGAAAGAATGTTTACTAATATCCGATTTGATGATATTTCAAAAATAAAGAAATGAGGAAGGTTATGATGATTACCTGAACTAGATAAGTAAAAAGTTTATAAGAAGATAGGAAAATATCAGAGTAGCATAACAGAAATGTGTTGAGCTTTAACTTAATAGATAATGAATCAGATTAGTAACGAGAATAGAAGTATGCAGAATTTATGTAGTACCTCAATAACATGATGGACTACTTATGTTGGTGATTAGGAATTTGAATACTATATATATATGTGTATTATAGATGTATAATAGGTAAACAGCAAAATGAGTTGGCAGGTAGTGGTCAGTTGAGGTACAGTAACAAAGTGACAGGTTGTGAAATGAAACAAGTAATAATTAATTAATTCAAACTTTATAAGTATTTTTCATGATTACTTACTGAGTTTTAAGACTCACATCTCAATAGTTTTTAGTTTTGCAGGTCAGTAGCTGTCATATAAGAACCAGCAGAAGTTCAGTGAAGACTTGAGACAGTGGATCGCCCCAATTACAGTCAAGAGAGTTGAGTCCTGGGTCGAGTTATGGGTCCTCACGACCTTTGTAACATATTCTTGTATTGGGTTTTCTCATAATACAAGGTTGTAATAGCATAGTTTTACTTTCGAGTTCTGGCCGGAGGCCAAGTATTTATATTTTGATCATTGAGTTTAGGCCTGAGGCCTTGATAATGTTTCATGTGTTTTGAGTTGCATAAGCAAGGTTCTCATGGTGCTGGCATAAGCAAGGTTGCGTGATTTCTGCCTTACATCATGCCGAAATTTCGTTAGAATCAGAGGCTTTATGGAGATGGGTTTTCCTTTCTCCTGCTGGTAGCATCCTAGCCTAGGCGGGAATGTTACACAGTCTCCTGCTAATTGATGAGCGGAAAATATATCAATATTTACCGCCCCTTTAACTTAATATTTTGTTTAGTTTCTCGGGTTTGATGAACGTTTTGATGTGTTTTAGTTTATTTTGTAGATAAAATAATATCGGGTCTCAATGAAATCATTTAGGATGAAATATGGGTCAAATAAGGGCAATTATTGGACTTGATATATTAATTTTGGAGATTGGAAACTTGAAAGGGCGTTTTGACGAAGTGCAGTTTTGGGAATTCCAGTTTTGCGCATCTGTCGTATTTTGGGGCATAACGTTTTACTCAGATATCGGATTGAGCTGATTCAAGTGCCAGATTAAAGAAGACTCAAAGATCTACAACTTTGAAAGAGAAAATATTTCGAATTCTGAAGATTTCATGACCGAAATTGATGAACCATCCAGAAGTGTGTGATGTGTAATTATTAAAGTCATTATCAATCATTTTCAAAGAAAAATATAAATTAATAAATAATTAATAAAAATATCAAATCAACACCAAACAAGATAAGCAATTAGTGGAGCAATTATGGATTTGGTGGAGTAATTAGTGGAGAAATTAATAATGGATTTGGTGGAGAATTTGATGGATGATTTGATATAGGCAAAATTTTGCCTATAAATACCAAGCCATTTCATTTGTAAAATTCATACTTTCTTCTTTGAAATTCCTAATGATAAATAAGAAGATTGTATCTTATTTGTTTATTTACAGCTTCCAGTAATTAATTTCCGCTTTCGCACTTTCTTTTCTTTACTTTTCAGTTTTTACTTTCCGCAATTTACTTTTACGCACAAACATTTTCTTTCTTTACTTTTGCAGTTTTTATTTTTCAAGCAATGAGGAGGTAACTCCCCTTTGCTGGGGTAAAAGGTAAAGCTTTTATATTGCTATTTAGATTAATCTCCCTTAAATATAAATATAACTATTTAAAATCTGACTTAATGAGGATACCGCTATATTGGCCGGTTGGAAATTAATTATAAATTGGTTTTAACCTGACTAAGTATGGATACCGCCTGGTTGGTCGGTTGGTAATTAATTATTAATTTGACTTAATCAGGATACCGCCTATATGGCTGGTTAGTAATTATCACGCAAAGTTAATATATTATATTAAGGGAGATATCTAAAATAGTAGTAATAAAAGTTGATCCTCTAACCCCAGCATTTTCTTTTATTGTACTTTTACTTTATTTTATTTCAGTAATTTACTTTTCAGTAATTTACTTCAGTAATTTACTTTTTCTTTTTTTTTTACTTTTTACTTTTTTTTACTTTTCAGCAATTTACTTTTCAGTATTTAATTTTCAGAATTTACTTTATTTCTTTATTTTATTTAAATTTTTTACTACCCGTAAATATGTGTCGTAACTAAGCCAGTTATCTGGGGTTGTGATGAAATCCAATATCACCGGTTTATAAGGGGTTAAATTATAGTTTGGGTAATATAAAGGTTTATTTATTGAGTCTTAATCTTAATGCTTTTTATTAACTGGCCATTAATAAAATTGAACTGGTAAACTTAAATGAACTAGACATAGGGATTTTAAGTTTAAGACCTTAGACTTAATAGCCCACGATCTTCCTTGAGGATAGATAACCCTTTAATAGATTTCCTTACAGGATAGGAATATACCTGTCGGGCGGGGGTAGCCATAATGGAACTTAATCTTAATGAATCCAGGTAATTTGGTTGACATAGACATATGGTTCAATTGGGTTATACTGGATATTTGTAGTTGACCATCGGAAGAGGCTTTTACATAATTTAGTGTTCCAGGTTAATAAATCAATATTTATCCAACTATAAGATAACCACTTCATCTTTAAAATGATATTGGAAGAAATCACAACCCTAGATAGTTTTTAATAGTGAACTTTTTTAAACCTACTTTCGAACAATTTTATTTACTTATTTTTAAATTTAGAATCGTCACCTTTTCAAATCAATCAAACAACCTGTTAGATACTAGTAATCATTTGACCTCATAAAATTAATAGCTTAGATATTAAGTCCTCGTGGGATCGATACTTTTTATACTACTTGAACGATACGTGCGCTTGCGTTATACGTGTGTTTTACGCCGGTCAAGTTTTTGGCGCCGTTGCCGGGGACTTATTTATCCTTTACTATTAGTTTAGGGGTTAGATACCTTTACTTGTATCTAATTTTCTTTTTACTTATTGTTTTGTTTTCTTGTGTTTCAGGTTTTCAGAAACTTCATGAGACGAACCAGAAGCTTTGAACTACGACCGCTTGACCCAGAAATTGAAAGAACCATCAGACAGTTGAAAGGGAAAGGCGAGAAGGCCAAGAAGCTTTAGTCAACATGGAACCTGAACCTTTGAACGTTGCACCACCAATTCCCATTCGAGACAGAACCATTCCGGTGGTTGACAGACTCATTTCCTGTATTGTACTTCCTCCCTTACCAGCAAATGCGTGTGACATCAAAACATGCATTCAGATGATTCAGCAGTCAGTTCAGTTCGGGGGGAATGCAACTGAAGATCCTAATGCCCACATCAGTAACTTCCTGGAAGTTTGCGGCACTTTTAACTACAACAGAGCATCAGAAGAAGCAATGAGACTGCGAGTTTTTCCATATTCCCTGAAGGACAGAGCTAAAGCTTGGCTACATTCACTACCAGCAGGTTCTATCACAACTTGGAACACTTTAGCCACCAAATTTCTTGCAAAGTACTTTCCACCAGCCAGAACCGGAAAATTGAGGAATGACATCACATATTTTGTACAACAAGATTCAGAATCCATCTGCGAAGCTTGGGAAAGGTACAAAGATTTGCTCCGAAAATGTCCTCACCATGAGATTCCAAAATGGCTTCAAGTCCAAACATTCTATAATGGGCTTTCTGGAATAATGAGAACCACAATCGATGCTGCTGCTGGAGGAGCCTTGATGGAAAAAGGAGAAGATCAAGCCTGGGACCTAATCGAAGAAATGGCCAACAACAATTCCTTGTGGCCAACAGAAAGGAGCATGATCCAAAGAATTGCAGGAATTTATGAAAGTGGAGCTAATACAGCAGTCAACACCAAGCTAGATCAGATATGCAAATTTATGGAAACTCTTACCACTGGATCCACAAGTTCACCATATGGAGGAGCACCAGAGTCGAACCAACTTGAAGAAACGGTGAATTTTGTCAACAATTTCAACAGACATGGGAACAATCCATATTCCAACACCTACAACCCAGGGTGGAGGAATCATCCCAATTTTTCATGGAGCAACAATTCAGGCCAACAGCAGAACTATCCACCACCTGAATTCCAGCAACAGAACAAAAGCCAGGAGCAGGAAAATGAACCAGGAATAACAGAAGTGTTGACCCACTTGAAAAATATAGAAGCAAAACACGACTCTCAAGCAGCAAGATATGATGCTATGTTTCAATCCCAAGCAGCATTAATTCAAAGTCAATCTGTTTCTATTAAAGCATTGGAGAATCAAATGGGACAACTGGCAAATGCTCAGAGTTACAGACCGCCAGGTACCCTTCCTAGCAACACAGAGCCAAATCCAAGAAACATGGGAAGGAGCAATGTCATGCCATCATGTAAAAAGCGGTACTGAAATCAACAAAGATGTTGGAGCCAAAACAACTGCTGAGGAAGTTCCAAAAGAAACAAAGCAACAGATGGAGGAAAAAGAAGCAAAGGAAAAAAAGAACAGATCACTCCACCTCCACCTTTTCCTCAACGTCTTCAGAAGAAAATTGGACAAGCAATTTCCCGGTTCCTGGAGATCTTCAAAAAGCTGCATATCAACATTCCATTTGCAGAAGCGTTGGAACAAATGCCCACCTATGCCAAATTCATGAAAGATATTCTTTCACGAAAACGGAGATTGGGAGATTACGAGACAGTAGCATTAACAGAAGAATGCAGTGCCATCATTCAGAGGAAACTTCCCCGAAGTTGAAAGATCCTGGCAGTTTCACTGTTCCTTGCGTCATAGGAGAACATAACTTTGGTAAGGCTTTGTGTGATTTAGGTGCGAGTGTTAACTTGATGCTTTTTTCTATTTTCAGGAAATTACAGATTGGAGAAACAATGCCAACTTCAGTCTCACTGCAACTTGCTGATAGAACGCTCGTATTTCCAAGAGGCGTAGTTGAGGATGTGCTGGTCAAGGTTGACAAATTCATTTTCCCAGCAGATTTTATTGTCCTTGATATGGAGGAAGACGCAGACGTGCCAATCATCCTTGGGAGACCATTCTTGGCTACAGGTCGAACCATTATTGATGTACAAAAAGGAGAATTAACCATGAGGGTACATGACCAAGAAGTAACATTCAATGTTTTCAAGGCCATGAATTTCCCAGATGATGAAAAGAAGGAGGAATGTTTCAAACTCGATGTGATACACAGTACCATTCAGAACTCTGATGAAAGACAAAGTTCTACTGACAAACTTAAAACATGTCAATTGCCTGTAAAGCCTAAAGATAAAGCATCTTTTGTACTGAATGAGCCAATTCTTGCACTACAAGCAACAGAAGAGAAAAAGTTCCACCAGCTCAACGAATTGGAGGAATTTCACAATCAGCCTTTTGATGATGCCAAATTGTACAAAGAAAAAGGCAAGAAGAGACATGATGAGAAGTTAGTGCGCATACAACTGGAACCAGGGCAGAAGGTACTGTTAAACAAATCAAGGGTGAAATTCTTCCCATGGAAGCCAAAATCACGGTGGTCAGGTCCATTTGTGATCACCAAAGTTTTACCAAATAGAGCCGTTGAGATACATGATCCTGACGCTAACAAAACTTTCAAGGTTAAAAACAAGCGTGTCAAGCACTACTGGGGAGAATCATTTGAGCGACAAAAAGAAAGTGTTACACTTTCAGATCCAGCTTAACGTTCGAGAAGCCAAGTCTGGCTGACGACTTTAAACTTAGCGCTAGCAGGGAGGCAACCCATGCAATTTGTGTATATATTGTGATTTGGTGTGTTTTATTTTTGTGTGTGTTTAGTCTTTGCAGGTTTAGTCATTTCAAGATGGAAGATGCTCTCGCAAATCTTCACAAGCAATTTCCTTCTCTCCCTAAAAAATCTCTGATGAAAGTTTACAAAGCTCGCTTAGAACGAATGAGACTACTGATGATCAAAGGTATTCCTACTGACATTCGTTGGTTAATTGAAGCACGGGTCCGATTGGCAGGTGAGTCTTCTGACTCTTTTATTTCACATCTGCCTGGTTAGGAAAGAGCACATATGCAAAAAGAGAAGAGCCAAAAGAATGTGTGTTTGTTATAAATGTGCTCGTATTTTTGTAATACTCGTTGTCGTTCTTTAGGAATGGTGTCCGATAACCGCGAAGATAAGATTAACTTCATTAGGGATGGCTTGAGTAAGGAGTCTTTGGATGACATATCTAAAACTCTTGAGACGCATCCCAGTGGATGTGTGTATCATGAAATTCGCATGTTATATACACAATTCCAAAAGGAAAGACAACTGTTAAGTCTCGGGAATCTGACTCAAAAAGACCCTGTTTGCCAATTTATAAGAAAATTGGATGGGAAGCTTGTCCCTGACGCATAGACGTCAATCAAGCCGTTACTTTTCTTGTAAATATTATATCTCTTTGTCTTTTCTTAATAATTGTGATTTGTTTTGTTGTTTTCTTTAATTTTCTCCGACAGGATCCAGACTTTTTTGACTATCACGATATTAATTCGCTACTAATCGTCCTCTGGAAGATACTTGTGCTATTTTTACTCACCCTTTTCAGGTACTATAAATTCAGCCCGTCATTGCACTTTTGAAGGCATCCAGAGTAAAACATGGAAGCCACTTCAAGAAGACGAGTTGAAAACATCTGTGTGTTTTGCGGTAGTAGTGTTGGAACTAAACCACAATAAGTAGAAGCAGCACACAGAATTGGGTCGAGTCTTAGCTGCAAGGAATATGCACTTAATATATGGCGGAGGCAATCTCGGACTTAGGGATCGTTTCAAAGGCTGTACAGGAAGGAGGACAGTCATGTTTTGGGAATCATCCCAAAACCCTTGGCAGAGGCAAATCTTATTGGATCATCAAACGGAGAGGAACTGATCGTGCCAGGTATGTCTGAACGACTGGTAGAAATGATTAACCGTGCTGATGCTTTTATGCTTTGCCAGGTGGCTTGGGCACATTGGAGGAAATTTTATAGTACTATCTTGGGCGAACCTGAACATACACCAGAAACCAATTGGACTGCTCAACTTTGATGGATTTTATGATTTTCTTTGTGTGTTTCTTGATGATGCTCGGAGAAATGGGTTCGTGTCAAAAACATTAAAAGAACTCCTCTTTACTGCCAGAACTGCTCCGGATCTAATAGACCAACTCATAGCCTATGAACCACAAGTTGACCCTATCCTTTCAAAGATAAATTGGTCCGAGGACGATCGTGGTAAGAGGCGTCGTGTTAATCTGGATCTTAACCCTTAATTTCCTGTAGATTTCAGCTAACCAGGTACGATCTTCTTAACTCTCCTTTTACTGTTTAAGACATTGGGGACAATGTCTCATTTAGGTTTGGGGGAGGGAATTAGTTGATCAGTACCTTATTTTTAGTTTGTGTGTGTGTTATTTTTATTTTTAGTCCAAATTTTTCGAAAAATACAAAAAAATTGAAAAATTTTCAAAAATTACAAAAATATTTGCATTTTTATTTGACTAAAAAGGTGAAATTGGTAAGAGATAGCTGAGTAAGGAGTTTCCACTCCTGAGACGTATCTCAAACCTATTTCAAAACAAGTTAATTTTTGTTTATTTCATTTTGAATTATTTAATTTGTGAATTCTCCATAAAATTGACTAAAATGGAAAGATATGCTCAGTTGACAGATATTATCAACATATATAGTAACATACGGACATGAGCTAAAATTGAAAAGTTTGTAATATTCAGTGCTCTAGTTTAATTGGAGGAAACATCTCAAAAAGCAATGGAGTAAAAAAAAAAAAAAAAAAAAAAAAAACGTCTGAGATCCGAGTTATTAAGTCTGTAAGGGTGTTTTAACACCTAGTGCCCTAAAGCCAACTGGTTTGGGAGTCACTGGCCCAAAGCTCGTTACATGGATCGAAGATGCTGCAAAATATATATATCTGAAGTCTGAGTAATTAAGTCCGTAGGGGTGTCTTAACACCTGGTGCCCTAAAGCCAACTGGTTTGGGAGTCACCGACCCAACACTCGCTACATAGATGGAAGATATTGTATATAAATAAAAAATAGTGAAAAATCAAAGAAAAAATCAAAAAAATGAGAAAAATTATTCCATTGCTACAAAAAGTGTGTGAAATCTGATAGAACTTTAGGACAAAAATATTACTCTCTTATCAACTGCACTTATGACTGTTGTGGGCAAAAATGAGTTGTTTAATATTTTGTTGGCTGTGTATATGAAGAATGGTAAAAATAATCGGAGAATTTACTTATTCGGTAATTTAGAAGGAAAAAAAAACAATTAGTAACTTGAAGTAGAAGTTTCACCTGATTAGTCACTAACTTCTTTATTCTTTTTCTCTTGTCTTTTTGCTTTTGTGTGCATTAGTTTTATTATCTTTTTACTTTTGTAAAACGTTTGTGGGTATCGTTGCTGTAAGCCCTCACGAGACTATAACTCGTCCACTAGGGACACCTAGGGGTTTAAAGGCTTGTTGCATATGCTAAATGCAACCGTGATCCCTACGAAAGTGGCTTAGTTTAATTTTATTTTTATTTTGTTGTTTTGCTCGAGGACTAGCAAAATGTTAGGTTTGGGGGTGTGATGAGCGGAAAATATATCAATATTTACCGCCCCTTTAACTTAATATTTTGTTTAGTTTCTCGGGTTTGATGAACGTTTTGATGTGTTTTAGTTTATTTTGCAGATAAAATAATATTGGGTCTCAATGAAATCATTTAGGATGAAATATGGGTCAAATAAGGGCAATTATTGGACTTGATATATTAATTTTGGAGATTGGAAACTTGAAAGGGCGTTTTGACGAAGTGCAGTTTTGGGATTTCCAGTTTTGCGCAGCTGTCGTATTTTGGACATAACTGTTTACTCATATATCGGATTGAGCTGATTCAAGTGCCAGATTAAAGAAGAGTCAAAGATCTACAACTTTGAAAGAGAAAATAATTTCGAATTCTGAAGAGTTCATGACCGAAATTGATGAACCATCCAGAAGTGTGTGATGTGTAATTATTAAAGTCATTATCAATCATTTTCAAAGCAAATTATAAATTATTAAATAATTAATAAAAATTATCAAATCAACACCAAACATGATAAGCAATTAGTGGAGCAATTATGGATTTGGTGGAGTAATTAGTGGAGAAATTAATAATGGATTTGGTGGAGAATTGATGGATGATTTGATATAGGCAAAATTTTGCCTATAAATACCAAGCCATTTCATTTGTAAAATTCATACTTTCTTCTTTGAAATTCCTAATGAATAAATAAGAAGATTGTATCTTGTTTGTTTATTTACAGCTTCCAGTAATTAATTTCCGCTTTCGCACTTTCTTTTCTTTACTTTTCAGTTTTTACTTTCCGCAATTTACTTTTACGCACACCTTTTCTTTCTTTACTTTTGCAGTTTTTATTTTTCAAGCAATGAGGAGGTAACTCCCCTTTGCTGGGGTAAAAGGTAAAGCTTTTATTATTGCTATTTAGATTAATCTCCCTTAAATATAAAATATAAACTATTTAAAATCTGACTTAATGAGGATACCGCTATATTGGCCGGTTGGAAATTAATTATAATTGTTTTTAACCTGACTAAGTATGGATACCGCCTGGTTGGTCGGTTGGTAATTAATTATTAATTTGACTTAATCGGGATACCGCCTATATGGCTGGTTGGTAATTATCACGCAAAGTTAATATATTATATTAAGGAGATATCTAAAATAGTAGTAATAAAAGTTGATCCTCTAACCCCAGCATTTCTTTTATTGTACTTTTACTTTATTTAATTTCAGTAATTTACTTTTCAGCAATTTACTTTCAGTAATTTACTTTTATTTTTTTTTTACTTTTTATTTTTACTTTTACTTTTACTTTTTACTTTTTTATTTTCTTTTAGTATTTAATTTCAGAATTTACTTTATGTCTTTTATTTTATTTAAATTTTTACTACCGTAAATATGTGTCGTAACTAAGCCAGTTATCTGGGGTTGTGATGAAATCCAATATCACCGGTTTATAAGGGGTTAAATTATAGTTGGGTAATATAAAGGTTTATTTATTGAGTCTTAATCTTAATGCTTTTTATTAACTTGCCATTAAATAAAATTGAACTGGTAAACGTAAAATGAACTAGACATAGGGATTTTAAGTTTAAGACCTTAGACTCAATAGCCCACGATCTTCCTTGAGGATAGATAAACCTTTAATAGATTTCCTTACATGATAGGAATATACCTGTCGGGCGGGGGTAGCCATAATTGGAACTTAATCTTAATGAATCCAGGTAATTTGGTTGACATAGACATATGGTTCAATTGGGTTATACTGGATATTTGTAGTTGACCATCGAAAGAGGCTTTTACATAATTTAGTGTTCCAGGTTAATAAATCAATATTTTATCCAACTATAAGATAACCACTTCATCTTTAAAATGATATTGGAAGAAATCACAACCCTAGATAGTTTTTAATAGTGAATTTTCTTAAACCTACTTTTAACAATTTTATTTACTTATTTTTAAATTTAGAATCGTCACCATTTCAAATCAATCAAACAACCTGTTAGATACTAGTAATCATTTGACCTCATAAAATTAATAGCTTAGATATTAAGTCCTCGTGGGATCGATATTTTTATACTACTTGAACGATACGTGCGCTTGCGTTATACGCGTGTGTGTTTACGCCGGTCACTAATCAGTAGATTCTGCACATTCATTAACATTTTATGTACCACATCTAGTATCAAAAATCTAATTTTGAAACTAGTAGTGAACTATTTATGACAAACATACTTGAAGCCGGAGCCTTGCCCCGCCTTCACTCCTTCATGCTGCCTTGTCCATACGACATTCACGCTTCCAGTTACCCGTTTGCCACAGTTTAGGCGACATCTTGGGATATGTCATTTGTCTTCCTAGAAAAGACTGTGATAATTTTGCCTTTGCCCCTTTAGAAGCTCTGGCTCTGCCTCCTTGAACATAGCCATCAACTCTCCAAGAGTTTACTCTTGGTTCAAATGAACCTGCCCAGCTTTCGGGTAGAGACTATAAGATCAAATCTTTAGTCGTCTCGGCCACGTAGGTAATGCCCAGCTAAACTAGCTGATCGAGGCCCGCAAATCATCTGCGACACCTAGTGCTGACAGATGTACCCTCTGACAACGTGAGCGAAAGAACTTCTTTGCAATTTATACTTCTAAGATCTAAGAATAGATCTAGAAGATCTTTAATTTCAACATCATGTTGTTAAGGATATAACATTTAGTCTGACGACGGAATTAAAGTGTTCATTGCATTAAACATAATGGATGAGCACTAAAGTTATCATCACATGAATTTCCAAAGATCATGTTCTACTATTTGCTCAACTCCGGGCTCAGGCCCGAGATGTTTCTCTATCAAATAGAGTAACTTCTTAGTTCCCAGGACTATCCGGGTTCTTCCCAATATGAAAATTGGGCCGTTTAAAGACATTTTCACCTAGGATTATGTTTTAAATGCTAATCTTTCAGTTATCTTGATTGCTATAGTCCAACTATCCAATCAACGATTTTGGGTACTATTGAATATAATGATTACTATAGTCTAGTAATAATCAACTATAATTTAATTGATAAAATTAAATATATTGATTAATAATCCCATTATATAATCAAACATAAGTGAAGTAGTTTGAATACGTCCAAACTATTTATTTAAAACAACAATTAAATATTAGTCCAACTAATATATAAAATGACGACGAAATGAAAGAGCACTTATGGCAAGTATCTAAGAAATTGCAAATTTAATACTTGTCTCCCACTATTTTCGGCGAGCCTCTAACTCTTGTTGAGTACTCGGGAAACCTAGTTTCCTAGTGGGCTAGGATCCCATTAATAACACACAACCTTGACTTTGGCCAACAAGCTATATGATATTTAACTAGGTAAGATCTCTAAGATCAATTGGATCTATCCAATTCCTAGATCCAGTAGGTGGACATCCAAGCTGAAACATATATATAATATATGCCAATATATCCGATATGTTCCCTAACCTTTTTCCTCTGAATCAACTAAGTCTTGGCTTTGGCACAACAAACTTAATGATTCCAGTTAAGCGGGACCCATTGACCTTGGAAAGCTTCATAATCGATGTCGATGGACAAGAAGTGATCTTGACTTTGGCAAACAAATCACACTTGGACAAGACATGCGATATTGAACAAAGCCTTCATGATTCAAACACATCCGCGATGGACAAAGGTCTTGACTTTGGCCAACAAACCAGTGCCAATCTTGGATCTTGAGAATGAATCATTCAATGGAAGGAAAAACGCTTAATATTTGTTGAGGTACAATTAATATCTTTGATTAGGTCTCATCATACACCCTTAAACATGTATTCTAAAAGCATAATAAGGCGCGATAAATAAATTAATAATGATATGCGGATGGATATTTAAACAACTTGTTCCTAGAACAAAATCTCTTTCATTCCTCTCTCCCGCTAACACAAATCTTACTTCTACCCAATTATATAACACTTCTAAGAAACCACATTACATTGAGGGGAATAGGTAGAAGAGAAATACAAAGAATCAAGAGGTAATAGGCTGGACACGCAGGTCAATTTAATAAATTCTAAATTATTACAACAATTTCCAAAATTGCCCGCACCCATCTAATATCCATCCGATATACATTATTCCTACATCAAGATCCATGTATTCACACCAAATCATGTTATCAATCAATCTAATCAAATTAATTAATCTTTGATAATGACCATCCAATGTTCAAACACGATTTGATTTGCGCGAGTCCAACTCGTTTAAGAATAAGTACTCAAAGTACGAATTCTTGATTATATCAAAACTACAACATTAAATCCAATTTTAATTTGTATTCAATTACTAATTCTTTATTTAATTCCCAATTAAATAATTACACTTTATTAATGGACTTTGCGGTCTTAGATTCTAAATCTAACCTAACGGGTCTCAAAGCCCAATTAACATCCAATGTCATTTAATTAAAGTTCAATGGCTTTCAATTAATTTATAAGGAGGACTTTGGCAACAAAGCCCAACAAGGAATCCCACCTGACCGCGTAAACACACGCGTATAACGCAAGCGCACGTATCGTTCAAGTAGTATAAAAAGTATCGATCCCACGAGGACTTAATACCTAATCTATTAATTTTATGAGGTCAAATGATTACTAGTATCTAACAGGTTGTTTGATTGATTTGAAAAGGTGACGATTCTAAATTTAAAAATAAGTAAATAAAATTGTTCGAAAGTAGGTTTAAAAAATTCACTATTAAAAACTATCTAGGGTTGTGATTTCTTCCAATATCATTTTAAGATGAAGTGGTTATCTTATAGTTGGTAAAATATTGATTTATTAACCTGGAACACTAAATTATGTAAAAGCCTCTTCCGATGGTCAACTACAAATATCCAGTATAACCCAATTGAACCATATGTCTATGTCAACCAAATTACCTGGATTCATTAAGATTAAGTTCCAATTATGGCTACCCCCGCCCGACAGGTATATTCCTATCCTGTAAGGAAATCTATTAAAGGGTTATCTATCCTCAAGGAAGATCGTGGGCTATTGAGTCTAAGGTCTTAAACTTAAAATCCCTATGTCTAGTTCATTTTAAGTTTACCAGTTCAATTTTATTAATGGCCAGTTAATAAAAAGCATTAAGATTAAGACTCAATAAATAAACCTTTATATTACCCAAACTATAATTTAACCCCTATAAACCGGTGATATTGGATTTCATCACAACCCCAGATAACTGGCTTAGTTACGACACATATTTACGGGTAGTAAAAATTTAAATAAAATAAAAGACATAAAGTAAATCTGAAAATTAAATACTGAAAAGTAAATTGCTGAAAAGTAAAAGTAAAAGTAAAAGTAAAAGTAAAAGTAAAAGTAAAAAAAATTAAAGTAAATTACTGAAAGTAAATTGCTGAAAAGTAAATTACTGAAATTAAATAAAGTAAAAGTACAATAAAAGAAAATGCTGGGGTTAGAGGATCAACTTTTATTACTACTATTTTAGATATCTCCCTTAATATAATATATTAACTTTGCGTGATAATTACCAACCAGCCATATAGGCGGTATCCTGATTAAGTCAAATTAATAATTAATTACCAACCGACCAACCAGGCGGTATCCATACTTAGTCAGGTTAAAACCAATTTATAATTAATTTCCAACCGGCCAATATAGCGGTATCCTCATTAAGTCAGATTTTAAATAGTTATATTTTATATTTAAGGGAGATTAATCTAGATAGCATAATAAAAGCTTTACCTTTTACCCCAGCAAAGGGGAGTTACCTCCTCATTGCTTGAAAAATAAAAACTGCAAAAGTAAAGAAAGAAAAGGTTTGTGCGTAAAAGTAAATTGCGGAAAGTAAAAACTGAAAAGTAAAGAAAGAAAGTGCGAAAGCGGAATTAATTACTGGAAGCTGTAAATAAACAAACAAGATACAATCTTCTTATTTATTCATTAGGAATTTCAAAGAAGAAAGTATGAATTTTACAAATGAAATGGCTTGGTATTTATAGGCAAAATTTTGCCTATATCAAATCATCCATCAAATTCTCCACCAAATCCATTATTAATTCTCCACTAATTACTCCACCAAATCCATAATTGCTCCACTAATTGCTTATCTTGTTTGGTGTTGATTTGATAATTTTTATTAATTATTTATTAATTTATATTTTGCTTTGAAAATGATTGATAATGACTTTAATAATTACACATCACACACTTCTGGATGGTTCATCAATTTCGGTCATGAATCTTCAGAATTCGAAAATATTTCTCTTTCAAAGTTGTAGAATTTGAGTCTTCTTTAATCTGGAACTTGAATCAGCTCAATCCGATATCTGAGTAAAAACGTTATGCCCAAAATACGACAGATGCGCAAAACTGGAATTCCAAAACTGCACTTCGTCAAAACGCCCTTTCAAGTTTCCAATCTCCAAAATTAATATATCAAGTCCAATAATTGCCCTTATTTGACCCATATTTCATCCTAAATGATTTCATTGAGACCCGATATTATTTTATCTGCAATAAAACTAAAACACATCAAAACGTTCATCAAACCCGAGAAACTAAACAAAATATTAAGTTAAAGGGGCGGTAAATATGATATATTTTCCGCTCATCACACCCCCAAACCTAACATTTTGCTAGTCCTCGAGCAAAACAACAAAATAAAATACAAGAAAAATTAAAATTAAACTAAGCCACTTTCGTAGGGATCACGGTTGCATTTAGCATATGCAACAAGCCTTTAAACCCCTAGGTGTCCCTAGTGGACGAGTTGTAGTCTCGTGAGGGTTTACAGCAATGATACCCACAAACATTTTACAAAAGTAAAAAGGTAGTAAAACTAATGCACACAAAAGCAAAAAGACAAGCGAAAAGAGAATAAAGAAGTTAGTGACTAATCAGGTGAAACTTCTACTCCAAGTTACTAGTTGTTTTGTTTATTCTAAATTACCGAATAAGTAAATTCTCCGATTATTTTTACCATTCTTCATATACACAGCCAACAAAATATTAAACAACTCATTTTTGCCCACAACAGTCATAAGTGCAGTTGATAAGAGAGTAATATTTTTGTCCTAAAGTTCTATCAGATTTCACACCTTTTTTGTAGCAATGGAATAATTTTTCTCATTTTTCTGATTTTTTCTTTGATTTTTCACTATTTTTATTTATATACAATATCTTCCATCTATGTAGCGAGTTTGGGTCGGTGACTCCCAAACCAGTTGGCTTTAGGGCACCAGGTGTTAAGACACCCCTACGGACTTAATTACTCAGACTTCAGATATATATTTTTTGCAGCATCTTCGATCCATGTAACGAGCTTTGGGCCAGTGACTCCCAAACCAGTTGGCTTTAGGGCACTAGGTGTTAAAACACCCTTACAGACTTAATAACTCGGATCTCAGACATTTTTTTTTTTTTTTTTTTTACTCCATTGCTTTTGAGATGTTTCCTCCAATTAAACTAGAGCACTGAATATTACAAACTTTTCAATTTTAGCTCATGTCCGTATGTTACTATATATGTTGATAATATCTGTCAACTGAGCATATGAAGATCCATTTTAGTCAGTTTATGGAGAATTCACAAATTAAATAATTCAAAATGAAATAAACAAAAATTAACTTTTTCGAAATAGGTTTGAGATACGTCTCAGGAGTGGAAACTCCTTACTCAGCTATCTCTTACCAATTTCACCTTTTTAGTCAAATAAAAAACACAAAATATTTTTGTAATTTTTGAAAATTTTCAATTTTTTTGTATTTTTCGAAAAATTTTGGACTAAAAATAAAAACACACACAAACTAAAAACAATACTGATCAACTAATTCCCTCCCCCAAACCTAAATGAGACATTGTCCCCAATGTCTTAAACAGTAGAAGAAGAGTTTAGAAGATAATACCTGGTTAGCTGAAATCTACAGGAAATTAAAGGTTAAGATCCAGATTAATCCGACGCCTCTTACCACGATCGTCCTCGGACCAATTTATCTTTGAAAGGATAGGGTCAACTTGTGGTTCATAGGCTATGAGTTGGTCTATTAGATCCGGAGCAGTTCTGGCAGTAAAGAGGAGTTCTTTCAAAGGTTTTGACACGAACCCATTTCTCCGAGCATCATCAAGAAACACACAAAGAAAATCATAAAATCCATCAACGTTGAGCAGTCCAATTGGTTTCTGGTGTATGTTCAGGTTCGCCCAAGATAGAACTATAAAATTTCCTCCAATGTGCCCAAGCCACCTGGCAAAGCAATAAAAGCATCAGCACGGTTAATCATTTCTACCAGTCGTTCAGACATACCTGGCACGATCAGTTCCTCTCCGTTTGATGATCCAATAAGATTTGCCTCTGCCAAGGGTTTTGGGATGATTCCCAAAATTGACTGCCTCCTTCCTGTACAGCCTTTGAAACGATCCCCATAAGTCCAAGATTGCCTCCGCCATATATTAAGTGCATATTCCTTGCAGCTAAGACTCGACCCAATTCCTGTGCTGCTTCTACGTATTGTGGTTTAGTACAAACACTACTACCGCAAAACACACAGATGTTTTCAACTCGTCTTCTTGAAGTGGCTTCCATGTTTTACTCTGGATGTCTTCAAAAGTGCAATGATGAGTTGAATTTATAATACCTGAAAAGGGTGAGTAAAATAATAGCACTAGTACCTGCCAAATGACAATTATTAGTTAAACAAATCGTGATAGTCAAAAAGGTCTGGATCCTGTCGGAGAAAATAAAAGAAAACAAAAAAACAAATACAATTATTAGGAAAAGACAAAGAGATATAATATTTACAAGAAAAGTAGCGGCTTGATTGACGTCTATGCGTCAGGGACAAGCTTCCCATCCAATTTTCTTATAAATTGGCAAACAGGGTCTTTTTGAGTCAGATTCCCAAGACTTAACTGTTGTCTTTCTTTTTGAAATTGTGTATGTAATTTGCGAAAGGCTATGTGAACATATCCACTGGGATGCGTCTCAAGACTCCTTACTCAAGCCATCCCTAATGAATTTAATTTTGTCTTCGCGATTATCAGACACCATTCCTAAAGAACGACAACGAGTATTGCAATTCCATCGTGCACATTTGTAACAAACACCCATTTGTTTAGCTCTACGTTTCTTTGCATAGGTGCTTCTTCCAAAACCAGGCAGATGTGAAATAAAAGAGTCAGAAGACTCACCTGCCAATCGGACCCGTGCTTCAATTACCCAACGAATGTCATTAGAAACACCGTGATTGTCAGTAACTCATCCGTTCCAAGCGAGCTTTGTAAACTTTCATCAGAGATTTTTGAGGGAGAGAAGGAAATTGCTTGTGAAGATTTGCGAGAGCTTCTTCCATCTTGAAATGACTTAATCTGCAAAAACTAAACACACAAATTAAATCACACCAAATCACAATATATACACAAATTGCATGGGTTGCCTCCCTGCGAGCGCTAAGTTTAAAGTCGTCAGCTAGACTTGACTTCTCGAACGTTAGGCTGGATCTGAAAGTGTGACACTTTCTTTTTGTCGCTCAAATGATTCTCCCCAGTAGTGTTTGACACGCTGACTGTTAACCTTGAATGTGTTGTTGGTATTGGGATCCAGTAACTCAACAGCTCCATAAGGTAAAACCTGAGTGATCACAAATGGACCTGACCACCTAGATTTCAACTTTCCAGGGAAAAGTTTCAACCTCGAGTTGTACAACAACACCTGCTGCCTTGGTTCCAACTGTCTGTGCACTATTTTTCGGTCATGCCATTTTTTGGTCTTTTCCTTGTACAATTGGCATTCTCATAAGCCTGTAGACGAAATTCCTCCAATTCGTGAGTTGGTGATGAAGTCGTTTCTCCCCTGCAGCTTGTGAATCAAGATTCAACTTCTTCAGTGCCCAGTACGCCTTGTGCTCAAGCTCAACTGGCAGATGACACGCTTTCCCAAACACCAATCGATATGGAGACATACCAATGGGTGTCTTGTAAGCGCTGTCCGGTAGGCCATAATGCATCATCTAGTTTTGTTGACCAGTCCCTCCTTGTTGATCCAACGGTTCTTTCTAGGATTCTTTTGATTTCCCTGTTTGAAACCTCAACCTGTCCATTTGACTGTGGATGGTAAGCTGTGGCAACCTTGTGAGTAACTCCGTATTTGGATAGGAGTGCATCGAAGTATCTGTTGCAGAAATGAGAGCCACCATCACTGATGATTGCACGAGGTGTTCCGAACCGAGTGAAAATATTCTTTTTCAGGAATTTGATCACGACTTTTGAATCATTGGATGGCAGTGCAATTGCTTCGACCCATTTGGAGACGTAGTCTACAGCAACCAGGATGTACAGGTTTCGAATGATGGAACAAAGGGTCCCATGAAATCAATACCCCATACATCGAATATTTCCACTTCTAGAATGTTTTGCAACGGTCCTTCGTTTCTCCTGGAAATATTTCCCATTCTCTGGCACCTGTCACATTGAAAAGCAAAAAGATAAGCATCTTTAAAAAGAGTGGGCCAGAACAAACCTGATTGTAGGACTTTGGCTGCAGTTTTGTTTCCGCTGAAGTGTCCGCCATATGGTGATGAATGACAGTGCTGCAAAACACTGTTGATTTCCTCATGTGGAACACATCGTCTCAGTAGTTGATCAGCACACCGTTTGAACAGGTACGGCTCATCCCAGACATAGTGCTTGACTTCTTTGAAGAACTTCTTCCGTTGCTGAGTTGTCCATTCCAACGGCCATTTTCCTGACACAATGTAGTTGACATAGTCAGCATACCAAGGGACTTCCTGTTGTTTTATGGCAAACAGCTGTTCATCTGGAAAAGTTTCTTTGATTGACAGATCTTTGTCAGCTGTTTCTCCATTCTCGAGCCTCGATAGATGATCTGCCACCTGATTCTCTGTTCCTTTCCTGTCTCGAATCTCCACGTCAAATTCTTGCAGAAGAAGTATCCAACGGATCAATCTGGGTTTGGCATCTTTCTTCGTGATCAGATATTTGATTGCTGAATGATCTGTGTAGACCACCACTTTGGGACCCAACAGATAAGAGCGGAATTTGTCAAAAGCGTACACAACTGCGAGCAACTCCTTTTCGGTGGTTGTGTAGTTGAGTTGAGCTTCATTTAGAGTTCTGCTGGAGTAGTAAATGGTGTGAAAAATCTTTGCTTTGCGTTGTCCCAAAACTGCACCTACAGCAAAATCACTAGCATCGCACATCACTTCAAATGGAAGGGTCCAGTCTGGTGTGCTACAATGATGGGGCGGATACCAGCTTCTGTTTTAAGATTTCAAAAGCTTCCTGGCATTCTTTGGTGAAGTTGAAAGGCACATCCTTCTCCAGAAGATTGCAAAGAGGTTTTGCAATTTTGGAAAAGTCTTTGATAAATCTCCTGTAAAACCTGCATGTCCAAGAAAACTTCGAATACCTTTAACTGATGTTGGTGGAGGTAGTTTTTCAATTGTCTCTATCTTTGCTTTGTCTACCTCAATCCCCTTTTGTGAGATCCGGTGTCCAAGAACAATGCCTTCTTGCACCATGAAGTGGCATTTCTCCCAGTTGAGTACCAGGTTTGTATCTTCGCACCTTTGTAACACATGTTCCAAATTTTGCAAACAATGATCAAAAGAATCTCCAAATACAGAAAAGTCATCCATGAAACCTCCATACTCTGCTCCAGCATGTCTGAGAAGATGGCCATCATGCAACGCTGAAATGTGGCAGGGGCATTACATAATCCAAATGGCATCCTGCGGAAAGCAAAAGTACCATAGGGACATGTAAATGTAGTTTTCTCCTGGTCTTCTGGTGCGATGGCAATCTGATTGTTGTACCCTGAATATCCGTCCAGAAAGCAATAGAACTCATGTCCTGCCAGTCTGTCTAACATCTGGTCAATGAATGGTAGCGGAAAATGGTCATTTCTCGTGGCTTTGTTCAGTTTCCTGTAGTCCATGCATACTCTCCATCCAGTTACAGTTCTTGTTGGATTAGCTCATTCTTTTCATTGGTAATCACAGTAATTCCTCCTCTTTTTGGTACACACTGCATAGGACTTACCCAACTGCTGTCTGAGATGGGGTAAATGATGCCAGCATCCAACCATTTGATGATTTCTTTCTTCACGACTTCCTTCATGATTGGATTGAGTCTCCGTTGATGCTCCACTGTGGGTTTATACTCATCGTTCATCAAGATTTTGTGCATGAAAAATGATGGACTAATGTCTCGAATGTCTGCTATAGTCCAGCCAATGGCTTTCTTGTGCTCTCATAATACTCTCAGCAACTTTTCTTTCTGCTCCAATGTTAGTGAAGAAGAAATAATAACAGGTAATTCAGAAGAGTTTCCAAGAAATGCATACTTGAGATGGCTCGGAAGTAACTTCAGCTCCAGCTGTGGTGGTTCTTCAATCGAAGGCTTGATTCGATCTTTCTTTGGCAGTTCCAACTTTCAACTGGTGGTGTTGCTTTGAATCGGAATGGTTTGTCAAGGTAGTTGATACATTCCAGGATTTCAGCATCTAGCTCACTGTCAGTCATGTTGTGATGCAAGCTTCAAGTGTATCTGTGGGATTTGGCTCAGTATTTTGAATGATACTATCAACAACATCAACTCTGAAGCATTCTTCTTCCTTTTCATCACTCGGGAATTTCATGGCTTTGAAAACATTAAAGGTCACTTCTTGGTCCTGCACTTTCATGGTCAGTTCTCCTTTTTGCACATCAATCACAGTTTTACCTGTAGCCAAGAATGGTCTCCCAAGAATGATAGGTATTTCTTTGTCTTCTTCCATGTCAAGGATGATGAAATCTGCTGGGAGAATTAGTTTGTCTACTTTCACCAGCACATCTTCAACAACACCTCTTGGAAATGCGAGTGTTCGGTCAGCAAGTTGCAATGAAACTGAGGTAGGCATTGCTTCTCCAATCTGCAGTTTCCTGTAAATAGAAAAAGGCATCAAGTTAACACTAGCTCCTAAATCACATAAAGCCTTACCGATGTAATGTTCTCCAATGGTGCATGGAACTGTGAAACTGCCAGGATCTTTCAACTTCGGGGGAAGTTTCCTCTGAATAATGGCGCTGCATTCTTCCGTTAATGCTACTGTTTCGTAGTCTCCCAATCTCCGTTTTCGTGAAAGAATGTCTTTAATGAATTTGACATAACTGGGCATTTCTTCCAAGGCTTCTGCAAATGGGATGTTGATGTGCAGCTTTTTAAAAACCTCCAGGAATCGAGCAAACTGCTTGTCCAGTTTGTTTTTCTGAAGACGCTGAGGAAAAGGTGGAGGTGGAGTGATATGTTCTTTTGCCTTTGCTTCTTTTTCCTTTGCCTCTTTTTCCTTTGCCTGTTTTTCCTCCATCTGTTGTTCAGCTTCTTTTGGAACTTCTTCTTGGGACATCTTGATTCCAACATCTTTGTTGATTTCAGTACCGCTTTTCAAAGTAATGGCTTGACATTGCTCCTTCCCTCGGTTCCTTGGATTGGGTTCTGTGTTGCTGGGAAGATTACCTGGTGGTCTGTAACTCTGAGCATTGGCCAGTTGTCCGATTTGATTCTCCAGTGCTTTGATGGAAGCTGATTGGCTCTGAAAGATAGCATCGTACTTTTTTAACTGAGCCAGCACTTCTGCTATTCCTGGTTCATTTGCCTGCTCCTGGCCTTTGTTCTGTTGCTGGAATCCAGGTGGTGGATAGTTCCGCTGTTGGCCTGAATTGTTGCTCCATGAAAAATTAGGATGATTCCTCCACCCTGGGTTGTAGGTGTTGGAATATGGATTGTTCCCCTGTCTGTTGAAATTGTTGACAAAATTCACCGTTTCTTCAAGTTGGTTTGACTCTGGTGCTCCTCCATATGGTGAACTTGTGGATCCAGTGGTAAGAGTCTCCATGAATTTGCATATCTGATCTAGCTTGGTGTTGACTGCTGTATTGGCTCCACTTTCATAAATTCCTACAATTCTTTGGATCATGCTCCTTTCTGTTGGCCACAAGGAATTGTTGTTGGCCATTTCTTCGATTAGTTCTCAGGCTTGATCTTCTCCTTTTTCCATTAAGGCTCCTCCAGCAGCAGCATCGATTGTGGTTCTCATTATTCCAGAAAGTCCATTATAGAATGTTTGGACTTGAAGCCATTTTGGAATCTCATGGTGAGGACATTTCCGGAGTAAATCTTTATACCTTTCCCAAGCTTCGTAGAGGGATTCTGAATCTTGTTGTACAAAGGATGTGATGTCATTCCTCAGTTTTCCGGTTCTGGCTGGTGGAAAGTACTTTGCAAGAAATTTGGTGGCTAAAGTGTTCCAAGTTGTGATAGAACCTGCTGGTAGTGAATGTAGCCAAGCTTTAGCTCTGTCCTTCAAGGAGTATGGAAAAACACGCAGTCTCATTGCTTCTTCAGCTTCTCGGTTGTAATTGAAAGTGCCGCAAACTTCCAGGAAGTTGCTGATGTGGGCATTAGGATCTTCAGTTGCATTCCCCCCAAACTGAACTGACTGCTGAATCATCTGAATGCATGTTTTGATGTCACCCGCATTTGCTGGTAAGGGAGGGAGTACAATGCAAGAAATGAGTCTGTCAACCACCGGAATGGTTCTGTCTCGAATGGGAATTGGTGGTGCAACCTCCAAAGGTTCAGGTTCCATGTTGACTAAAGCTTCTTGGCCTTCTCGCCTTTCCCTTCTCAACTGTCTGATGGTTCTTTCAATTTCTGGGTCAAGCGGTCGTAGTTCAAAACTTCTGGTTCGTCTCATGAAGTTTCTGAAAACCTGAAACACAAGAAAACAAAAACAATAAGTAAAAAGAAATTAGATACAAGTAAAGGTATCTAACCCCTAAACTAATAGTAAAAGATAAATAAGTCCCCGGCAACGGCGCCAAAAACTTGACCGGCGTAAACACACGCGTATAACGCAAGCGCACGTATCGTTCAAGTAGTATAAAAAGTATCGATCCCACGAGGACTTAATACCTAAGCTATTAATTTTATGAGGTCAAATGATTACTAGTATCTAACAGGTTGTTTGATTGATTTGAAAAGGTGACGATTCTAAATTTAAAAATAAGTAAATAAAATTGTTCGAAAGTAGGTTTAAGAAAATTCAATATTAAAAACTATCTAGGGTTGTGATTTCTTCCAATATCATTTTAAAGATGAAGTGGTTATCTTATAGTTGGGTAAAATATTGATTTATTAACCTGGAACACTAAATTATGTAAAAGCCTCTTCCGATGGTCAACTACAAATATCCAGTATAACCCAATTGAACCATATGTCTATGTCAACCAAATTACCTGGATTCATTAAGATTAAGTTCCAATTATGGCTACCCCCGCCCGACAGGTATATTCCTATCCTGTAAGGAAATCTATTAAAGGGTTATCTATCCTCAAGGAAGATCGTGGGCTATTGAGTCTAAGGTCTTAAACTTAAAATCTCTATGTCTAGTTCATTTTAAGTTTACCAGTTCAATTTTATTAATGGCCAGTTAATAAAAAGCATTAAAATTAAGACTCAATAAATAAACCTTTATATTACCCAAACTATAATTTAACCCCTTATAAACCGGTGATATTGGATTTCATCACAACCCCAGATAACTGGCTTAGTTACGACACATATTTACGAGTAGTAAAAATTTAAATAAAATAAAAGACATAAAGTAAATTCTGAAAAGTAAATTACTGAAAAGTAAAAAAAGTCAAAAGTAAAAGTCAAAAGTCAAAAGTAAAAAGTAAAAAGTAAAAATAAAAAAAAAAAAATAAAAGTAAATTACTGAAGTAAATTGCTGAAAAGTAAATTACTGAAATTAAATAAAGTAAAAGTACAATAAAAGAAAATGCTAGGGTTAGAGGATCAACTTTTATTACTACTATTTTAGATATCTCCCTTAATATAATATATTAACTGATGGAGTTCAATCAAGTCCCAAAGATCAACAAACATGCATAAAAACCGCATATGAACACATCAAAGGAGGTGCGGAATATACTCACATTGAATTTCGGTTTTGATGAAATGAAGAAGACAAGCCATTTTCGTCCTCCATGAAGCTCGGCAATGGCTTCTCCTTGCAGTGGGCTGTGCGGTTTGGACTGGTTTGGACTCTACCATGTTCGGCCATGCAAGACTCCATTGAAGCTCCAAGCTTCAAGCTTTCCATGCTCATGAAGACACTTCCCTATCACCTATGTATCACTCAAGGTGTGCTAGCACTTGTTCATCTTCCATTTGCTTCTCAAATTTTCGGTGAAACCAGAAAATTTTGGAAGAAATCGGTTCCAAACCGTGAAGGAGAGAGGAAAAAGAGAGGGAAAACAAAGCTTCACAAAAAACAAGTGAACTTGCATGTAGGAGAGAGAGAATAATAGCCTTTTATTATTATTTATTTCATTTACCAAGTAAATAAATAAATAAACATATGTATTACTTTAATACACAAAGTTAAATGGAAAAAGAAAAAGAAAAGCAAAAGTCCTTTCACCTTTATTATCCCATCACTTTTACTATTCACATCAAGTCACTTTAATAAAGTGACAACATGTCATGTCACATCACATCACTCAAAGTGACAAGTGATTTGACAATTGATGCGACTAGCGATTTGACGCTTGATGTGACTTGCGTGCCGCGCTCGAATTCGAAATGCGAATGCGCTCGCAATCTCTCTCGGGCTCGGGTTCGCTAATTCCAAATTAACGAATTTTCCATCGCGTCGTAATTAAATGATTACGCCTAGCGAATTCACTATTCACGTCGCTAACGAATTAATTCTAAATTAATTCGTTCGCCCGAATTAAAATCTAATTTTAATTCCGCGTCGAAATCCAATTTCGATTAATATATCGAATATATAATTTATCGATTAATTCCAAATTAATCGTTCTCTCTCTTTAATTAATATTTTATCCCAGATAAAATATCTCTGCAAATAATCCCAGATTAATTTTCTCTCTCATCGAATTAATCCCAGATTAATTCTATCTCTCTCTTCTAATTAATCCCAGATTAATCAAAGTGCGAGTCATACGTCATCGGTGAATCTTCAGGAAGCGACCCATGAGATCTCCGGATATGTTGGCAGTAAATACGGTCGTCGGACTGTCCGAACACGTAAGTACCTCGTTACTACGTTTATACCGATTTACAAGACAAGGTTGGCTTCTAGCAAAGCGCCATGCCTACCCAATTCTCCAGAAATATTCTTACAGGAATATATAGATCTGTATCAAGCGTAGTATACCGTAGTATTGTGTGTATTGGCCCAGTATCGGATAATCACGTGCTAGGCCTGGGGCTGGATAAGTGTCTGCCCCGTACGAAGCACATGTCGGATGTCTGGTAACATAGTCTCTATAATCGGATATACATGACCTGGTCACAATATCCCGATGGTTGCGCAACACTCAAGAGCACTAGTACCGTATCCTGCGTGACATCAACTCCAATATGACTGAAGTGACACTTCCGTCTTGACATCACACCCAATACACTACGACTCTCTGATAAACCCAGAAATGGTGTACACAGAACCGTTAAAGTCCCCTACCACCAAGACCAAAGTCTATCGATTATCGTAAGTATTAGCGATGTAAGTCTCAGGTTAAGACCATACACACCTACCTTGATTTCGGCCTCCCATAGACACATAGTCATAATACCAATGGGATTCCGAGGGGTCTATCCAGAGCGAAGCTGTTTCCCGTACCATCGGTGAAACACGACCTCCTATCGCACTTGCATAAGTATCCAATACTTATATATATGAGAACTATGCCGTTGTGCCCTCACAACACGCACAAGTGCAATACTAGCATATTCCGCATTATCGATGTCCAGTCTCGATAATACTACGGCTAGGGATATTTAATGATTAATCCTTTGTGGACTGATACTGTCTCATATCATCTCAATCCAGGAACTAATCATAGGGACCTCTCTTCATTTATATATCTATGGTGATCTAATCACAAATGATGAGAGTGCAATTTCCTTATTACATAGTTAATTTGCTACAACAACACAATGATCTGTGAAATAGTGACGCTATGGGTCATATTATCCAACAATCTCCCACTTGGCACATAGCCAGTCACTCGAGTGTCTAACACCCGAACTATGTACAATTCGCTCAAAATTGCTGAGGAAAGGTTTTCGTCAGCGGATTGTTTGTTTATCGTTTGACGCGATTTATACGATCATCACATCGCCACGATGTATGATCCGAACGAATCAGATGATATAGAAGTATATATCTGGATCGTCGATGAGACCTTTAATTCCTTAGCCTATGCTGACGCCTAGCTCAGCTGCTAACAGAACTTTATCTAATCTTATTAGATTTATTTTAATCCAAAAGACTTCTATTGCTGCCTCAGTTGCAGCAATAATCCGCGTTTGTTGTTTATTCGGCAACAGTTATCTTGCTTGGAAGATTTCCAGCTCACTGTCCCGTTATTCAAACTTTATAGTACCGTAGTATTTAATCGTTTGGAAACTTGCAGCAGTGATCCCAGTCACTTCAAGTTCTCCTTCTCCATAGTTTAAGACAACATCTTTAGTTTTCTGAGATACTAACAGATGTTCTTAATTTCAATCCAGTGATTATCACTTGGATTGACCCGATTGTGACTCCATATGCTCAAAGCGTATGAGACACCAATATAAGTACATTTTAAATGTACAATTTCTCAGAGAGTGTTACCAACTCCAAATCTAGCCCAGTAGATCTTTATTCCTTGAATAAAGGTTGTTACTCCCCAGAATTCTACGGAGAATTTCTTATGAAAGCCAAGCTTTCACCGATTGTTTTATGGGAATTTCATTGTCAGTGCCCTCTCCCACTAACCTCCTTATATACACAAGAATTATTTCGTTTTGAGTCAAATCATAAACTATTATGATTATTTCAAAACGTCAGTTCCAAGAACCTCATGCTTGCTTCAATCCAAACATGGATCGAATAACCGGTAAACCTTGTTTGTCGGTTATACAAAATCGTCAGGATGTTGAAAGCATCCTCCAAAAGGTTTCCTTTTCAGGAAAGCGATTTTGATCTGCAACTGACACATTTCATAAATGAAATATGCAGTTATCAACAAGCATCTTCAAAATGGATTTACCATGGCAACAGGTAAAAGGTTGAACCGTTATTAACATAATGTTGATAACGATACCTTTCCGTCAAAAGCCCTGCTTTGTACGTTGGTATGTTGCCTTCCATGTATGTCTTCCTTGAAGACGTTTAATGTACCATAGGCAAAATGCCTTGTGGTACAACAACTAGTATCCAAAATAGTTGTTAAACATGGAATCCATTCCGGACTCATGGCACTTTGCCATAATAGGGAGTCGATACCTCGTATTACTTCCTCATACGTAATCAGTTGGTGTACCTTAAAAGATTAAAATCTTTATGAGGTGAGATCAGAAACCCACACCCCAGGTTGTTTTCTGACTCTCTCTGATCTACGCGGTTTCTTGTGTATTTGAAGATTAATGGTATAGATTCATCATTGATGAACTATTTGTGTTCCATTAAGGACTTCGTGCTTTGAACAGTATTACTGCGATTTTCATCGAGTATCACTATCCTCCCACTGACCACTGCATATCGGTATTCCTCTTAGGAAAACCGCATGGTGAGCAACAATCACATTGTTCTCATGTGGGATTTATAAGTACTATACTTATGGTTTCCCTTAGGATAACCTATATTGGCACTAATCCAATTTGGGTTCTTAGTTGGTATCATCCAAATTATGCCAAGCATACCCAAATAGTCAGGAATGAGAAACTCGGTTTCTTTCCTGTTCATATCTAATATGACATCTGTCAAACAGATTATTATGGAACCTTATTCAAAATAAGTTCTTGCACTGTTTAAAGCTTATCCGTTGAAGGAAATGGTAGCTCAAAGCGACTCGTGATTAACCTTATTATGTCTAACAAAATTCGGTTAATCCTGTTCGGACACACCGTCAAAATGACGTGTTCCAAGCGGAGTCCTTATTGAAAGAATACTATACTCTTTCAAGTATATGAGAAACTTATTGCTTAAGTATTTCCATTACAGTCTTACCGTGATGGTGTAATACTATAACCGATCTGTTTGTCTATTTCGTGTCGAAACTATAAAAGTTTTCGATTTGTGTTCTTCAAAAGTAACACACAACCATTACGCGATGCAATATCCGTATAGGTCACGTGATATTCATCTCCACATCTAGCCTAGCTAGACACGGGCTCACTTGCTTCACTATGAAGTAGGGCTAACAGATCGGTGGCATTTTTCACTTTTACCGAGTAAAGGTGTTTTAAGCATTTTGCTTAATAAACTAGATTCGTAGACTTTATTTGAATAGAATCAAAACAGTCCAAGTACCCACTCTTCGAAAGTGTGGATATACGAGTCTTGTTTGATTGTGTCCCAGACAACAATGCCACAATTAGTTTCTTAATTGATCAAATCAGTTTGAGCTATTTATTTGTCATGTTATGTATTTGAGATATTATTTATATTCAAAATATAAATTCTGTTATTCACATCCAATGTGTTTATCTCAATATCATCTTTATATAATAAAACACTTTAGTGTTCTAGAATATAAAGGTACACCCGCAGCGAGTTATACACTGATATAAAGATAATGTTTCTAGTCAAACTAGTTACATTATAACAGTTCCCTAATTTAAGTACATACCCAGGGTAATTCCTAAAATTAGGTACCTACGGTTAAAACAGCGACTAGTCCGGTTTTCAATTCGCAGAGTAATCTCGTCTGAAGTCAGTATCCTGTTCAAAACAGATTCTGCACAACAGTGCATATTTATGTATCACACTAAGTATTTAAAATCCAATTTCAATACTAGTTGTGAACATAATTATGACAAACATATTTGAAGTAAGAGTCTTGCTCGTCTTCAATTCCTTCTTAGGATTTGTTCTATTATCTTCCTAGAAGACCTAATCCTTAATTCTGATTCAGAAATTAGGGAGTCTACTTTGACAAGTATAATGGATTAAGCGCTAAAGTTATCATTATATGAATATTCCAAATTTCATATTCCACTTATTCGCTTAACTCCGGGCTTTAGGCATAATTCATTATTTTATCAAATAAAATAACTTATTAATTTCCAAGACCATCTTGAAATTATTCCCAATTTGAAAATTAAATCATTTAAAATATTTTAATCCCAGATTATATTTTAAATATCCAACTTTTCAATTTCTTATCTTGATTACAATAGTCCAACTATTTAATCAACGATTAGTGGTACTATATATATTATAATGATTATAATAGTCCAACTATATAATCAAATATAATCCAAATTAATTAACCTCAATTACATTGATTACTATAATCCAATTATAAAATCAACTGTAAACTGAAATTAATTAATTCAAATATATTGATTAATATAATCCAATTATATATAATCAAATATAATACAGTCCAACTGTTTATTAAAACAACAATTTAAATATTAGTCTAACTAACATTTAATATAACGACGAAATAATTTAAATGAGCTCGTTTAGCGAGTATTCGAACGAATGTTGCAAATTCAATACTTGCCTCCCACTATTTTTCGTCGAGCCTCTAACCCTCTGTGGAGTACTCGGGAAACCGTGTTTCCTAGTGGGCTAGGATCCTATTAAATAACACACAACCCTGACTTTGGCCAATAAAAAGCTGTATGCTATTTAACTAGGTAGATCTCACAGATCAATTAGATCTCATCCAATTCCTAGATCCGGTTAGGTGGACATCCAAGTCCGAAACATATTACTTATGCCAATGTATCTAATACATTTTCCTAACCATATCCTCCGAATCATCTAGGCCTTGGCTTTGGCCAAAAACAAACCTAATGATTCCAGTTAAGCGGGACCCATTGACGAGGAAAGTTTTGTAATCAATGTCATTGGACAAAAAGTGATCTGACTTTGGCCAATAAAAATCACGATTTGGACAAGACACCGATATGCAACAAAACTCTCATGATTCAAGTACATCCTTGATTGACAAAGGCCTTGACTTTGGTCAATAAAAACCAATGCCAACTTCGGATCTTGAACAAGAATCATTCAATGGAAGGATATTTGCTTAATATAAAACGAGGGTTTTTCGCGTGCAAATTGGCTACCAATTTAATTATCTTTGTTAAGGTCTCATCATCATACACCCTTAAACATGCATTCTAAACACATAATAAAGCGAGTATGAAATAAAATAATAATGATATGCGGATGGATATTTTACATTGATCCTAGATCAAATCTCTCACATTCTCTCTCCCGCTAGCACTTGTATTACTTCTACCCGTTACACTACACTTCTAAAGAAACCTCTTTTACATGGAGGGGAATAGGTGAGAAGAGAATACAAAGAAATAGGAGATAAGGCTGGACACGCAGGTCCAATTAATAAATCAAATTTATTACAATTTCCAAAATCGCCCCACCCGGCTAATATCCATCCGATATACATTATTCAAACATCACAACCATGTATTCATACAAGCATGTTATCAATCAATCTAATCAAATTAATTAATCTTGATAATTAGTGATCATCCAATGTTCAAACAAAGATTTGATTTTGTTCGAGTCAAACTCGTTTTGCGAATAAGTACTCAAAGTACGAATTCTTGAATTAAATTAAACTACATAATTAAATCCAATTTAATACGCATTTAATTCTAATTCACTATTTAATTCCAAATTAAATATTACACTTTTATTAACGAACCTTTACGACTTAAATTCCAAATTTAATCGCAACGGGTCTCAAAGCCCGATAAACATCTAATGTTTTATTTAATTAAAGTCCAATGAGCTTTTAATTAATTTCTATAGGCGTGGACTTTTGGTCAACTCGGGTCAAACCGAACAACCAAAATCCAATCCGGGAGTTACCCCATAAGCCTTTAAATTAATTTTGGCCCATTAGGCCCAATTAAATAATTAAGGTCCATTAAGTCATAATTGGACCTTTTGGATTCGGTTTTGGGCCTAATTGGATCCAACCAATTTTGCCTAAACCCAACTTTGTTACAACAAAGCCCAAAAGCCCAATTACAACCTAACAAGCCCAATTTCCAAAATCAAGCCCAAATTAATTAACTTATAAAATTCCAAATTTCACAATTAATTAACCTAAGTGTAATACACAATCAATTACCCAATTAACATTTCTAAAACATCAATTAGCCTAATTAATCATGCACTTTAACAACCAAATAGTGTCCAACACAATTCAATTAAAATCAAACCCAATTAACATGCTTTCAAGTCTCGGCAATTAGGGGTTTTTCAATTCGATTCGGTTTCAATCCAATTGAGTCCACAATCTTAATTTCCCAAATCAATTCAATTCATCCAATGAATCAAACAACAAAATCACAATGAATTTCATGTCCATAAAGATTCGGCCAAGCCACTTTAAAAGGGAAAAATGTTCCAAATCAAAATTCAATCCAATTGAACTTCAAAACAACATTAACCAATTGTTTTAAGTCATCCAATGATCAAACAAAACAAAATTACCAAGACATTAGGGTTATGCAATTTTCGGCCAAGCCTTCAATTTGGGGAAAATTGAATCCAATCCAATTTCATGAAATTGATCACACCACAATCTCAATTAAACATGTTCTAAGCATACTTAAACATCCAATTCAATTAAAACATGCTCAAACACATTTTACCCAATTTCAAGTTTCATGTTCAACCTAAAGAATTGGGGAAAATTGATCTAATCCAATTTTCTTGAAATTGATCATGCACAACTTCAATTCAACCTCATTCAAGCATACTTCATCAAACAATTCAACCAAATCATGCCTAAATCGAGTTTGCCCAAATTAAAGTTTCTACCAAAAATAAGCAAATTGGGGAAAATCAATCCAATCAATTTTTTATCAAATTGATTACATATAACTCAAATTAGATCAAATATAAGCATTCTTAAAGAATCAATTTGTCAGAATCAAGCTAAAATCAAAAAGCCCCAAATTTGCTCAAGAACCCTAATTCGGTTTTCATGCATCAAAGGCTCAAGATACCATTGATGGAGTTCAATCAAGTCCCAAAGATCAACAAACATGCATAAAAACCGCATATATGAACACATCAAAGGAGGTGCGGAATATACTCACATTGAATTTCGGGTTGTATGATGAAAGAAGAAGACAAGCCATTTTCGTCCTCCATGAAGCTCGGCAATGGCTTCTCCTTGCAGTGGGCTGTGCGGTTTGGACTGGTTTGGACTCTACCATGTTCGGCCATGCAAGACTCCATTGAAGCTCCAAGCTTCAAGCTTTCCATGCTCATGAAGACACTTCCCTATCACCTATGTATCACTCAAGGTGTGCTAGCACTTGTTCATCTTCCATTTTGCTTCTCAAATTTTCGGTGAAACCAGAAAATTTTTGGAAGAAATCGGTTCCAAAACCGTGAAGGAGAAGAGGAAAAAGAGAGGGAAAACAAAGCTTCACAAAAAACGTGAACTTGCATGTAGGAGAGAGAGAATAATAGCCTTTTATTATTTATTTATTTCATTTACCAAGTAAATAAATAAATAAACATATGTATTACTTTAATACAAAAGTTAAATGGAAAAAGCAAAAAGCAAAAGTCCTTTCACCTTTATTCCCATCACCTTTTACTGTTCACATCAAGTCACTTTAATAAAGTGACAACATGTCATGTCACATCACATCACTCAAAGTGACAAGTGATTTGACAATTGATGCGACTAGCGATTTGACGCTTGATGTGACTTGCGTGCCGCGCTCGAATTCGAAATGCGAATGCACTCGCAATCACTCTCGGCTCGGGTTCGCTAATTCCAAATTAACGAATTTTCCGTCGCGTCGTAATTAAATGATTACGCCTAGCGAATTCACTATTCACGTCGCTAACGAATTAATTCTAAATTAATTCGTTCGCCCGAATTAAAATCTAATTTTAATTCCGTCGCCGAAATCCATTTCGATTAATATATCGAATATATTAATTTTATCGATTAATTCCAAATTAATCGTTCTCTCTCTTTAATTAATATTTTATCCCAGATAAAATATCTCTGCAAATAATCCAGATTAATTTTCTCTCTCATCGAATTAATCCCAGATTAATTCTATCTCTCTCTTCTAATTAATCCCAGATTAATCAAAGTGCGAGTCATACGTCATCGGTGAATCTTCAGGAAGCGACCCATGAGATCTCCGGATATGTTGGCAGTAAATACGGTCGTCGGACTGTCCGAACACGTAAGTACCTCGTACTACGTTTTATACCGATTTACAAGACAAGGTTGGCTTCTAGCAAAGCGCCATGCCTACCCAATTCTCCAGAAATATTCTTACAGGAATATATAGATCTGTATCAAGCGTAGTATACCGTAGTATTGTGTGTATTGGCCCAGTATCGGATAATCACGTGCTAGGCCTGGGGCTGGATAAGTGTCTGCCCCGTACGAAGCACATGTCGGATGTCTGGTAACATAGTCTCTATAATCGGATATACATGACCTGGTCACAATATCCCGATTGGTTGCGCAACAGCTCAAGAGCACTAGTACCGTATCCTGCGTGACATCAACTCCAATATGACTGAAGTGACACTTCCGTCTTGACATCACACCCAATACACTACGACTCTCTGATAACCCCAGAAATGGTGTACACAGAGAACCCGTTTAAAGTCCCCTACCACCAAGACCAAAGTCTATCGATTATCGTAAGTATTAGCGATGTAAGTCTCAGGTTAAGACCATACACACCTACCTTGATTTCGGCCTCCCATAGACACATAGTCATAATACCAATGGGATTCCGAGGGGTCTATCCAGAGCGAAGCTGTTTCCCATACCATCGGTGAAAACGACCTCCTATCGCACTTGCATAAGTATCCAATACTTATATATATGAGAACTATGCCGTTGTGCCCTCACAACACGCACAAGTGCAATACTAGCCTATTCCGCATTATCGATGTCCAGTCTCGATAATACTACGGCTAGGGATATTTAATGATTAATCCTTTGTGGACTGATACTGTCTCATATCATCTCAATCCAGGAACTAATCATAGGGACATCTCTTCATTTATATATCTATGGTGATCTAATCACAAATGATGAGAGTGCAATTTCCTTATTACATAGTTAATTTGCTACAACAACACAATGATCTGTGCAAATAGTGACGCTATGGGTCATATTATCCAACAATAACTTTGCGTGATAATTACCAACCAGCCATATAGGCGATATCCTGATTAAGTCAAATTAATAATTAATTACCAACCGACCAACCAGGCGGTATCCATACTTAGTCAGGTTTTAAAACCAATTTAAATTAATTCCAACCGGCCCAATATAACGGATCCTCATTAAGTCAGATTTTAAATAGTTTATATTTTATATTTAACGGAGATTAATCTAGATAGTAATATAAAAGCTTTACCTTTTACCCCAGCAAAGGGGAGTTACCTCCTCATTACTTGAAAAATAAAACTGCAAAAGTAAAGAAAGAAAAGGTTTGTGCGTCGTAAAAGTAAATGCGGAAAGTAAAAACTGAAAAGTAAAGAAAAGAAAGTGTGAAAGCGGAAATTAATTACTGGAAGTTGTAAATAAACAAACAAGATACAATCTTCTTATTTATTCATTAGGAATTTCAAAGAAGAAGGTATGAATTTTACAAATGAAATGGCTTGGTATTTATAGGCAAAATTTTGCCTATATCAAATCATCCATCAAATTCTCCACCAAATCCATTATTAATTTCTTCCATTAATTACTCCACCAAATCCTAATTGCTCCACTAATTGCTTATCTTGTTTTGGTGTTGATTTGATAATTTTTATTAATTATTTATTAATTTATATTTTGCTTTGAAAATGATTGATAATGACTTTAATAATTACCACATCACACACTTCTGGATGGTCATCAATTGCGGTCTTGAACTCTCAGAATTCGAAAATATTTTCTCTTTCAAAGTGTAGATATTTGATTCTTCTTTAATCTGGAACTTGAATCAGCTCAATCCGATATCTGAGTAAAAAGTTATGCCCAAATACGACAGATGCGCAAAATGGAATTCCCAAAACTGCACTTCGTCAAAACGCCCTTTCAAGTTTCCAATCTCCAAAATTAATATATCAAATCCAATAATTGCCCTTATTTGACCCATATTTCATCCTAAATGATTTCATTGAGACCCGATATTATTTTATCTGCAAAATAAACTAAAACACATCAAAACGTTCATCAAACCCGAGAAACTAAAAAATATTAAGTTAAAGGGGCGGTAAATATTGATATATTTTTTCCGCTCATCACCACCCTTTGCCAAAAATCAATTTAGCCAATTAAATTTTAAAGGCCTATTTTATTATATTTGGACTTTATGAAATGGTTTTAGGCCCAATTGGATACAACCAATTAACCTAAACCAAACTTGGCCCAACCAAGCCCATTAAGCCAAATACAACTTTATTAGCCCAATTCCAAATTTAGCCTAACTAATTAAATTCCAATATTCTAAATATCATAATTTAATCAATTAAAGTGCATTAGCCATAATTAATTAGTCATATTAACATTTCCAAAATACCAATTACACTAATTAATCATGCTTAATATTCAATTCATGTCCAACACAATTGAAACAAAATCAATTCATTTCCATGCTTTTGATGTCACGGCAATTGTAGGGATTTTTTAAATCCGATTTCGATTTCAATCCAAATAAATCATAAATCAATTTATCCCATGTCTTTCAACTCATCCAATGATCAAAAAACAAAATACCATGACTTTAGGGCATATCATCAATTCGCCAAGCCAATTTTTTTGGGAAAAATAATCCAATTCAATTTTCATCAAATTGATCATGCAAACTCTAAGTTATCATCATTCAAGCATACTCAAACAATCAATTTTATCAAATCATGCTCAAATCAATTTTAACCCTAATTTTACCCTAATTTCAATTTCGTGCTTAATAACCACTCTGATACCATTGTTGGGTTTTCTAGGTCAAACCAAGATCAATTAAGCAATGAAATGTGCGAATACAACAAAGTAAAGTAGCAGAAAATACTCACTTTGATCGGCTTTTGGATGCGATGAACACAAAAAAATCTGCTCCTTGTGTATTCGGCCAAGCCCTTTTGTTGTGCTCCAAGCTCCTCTTTGAATGTTGAATCAATTCTCCAAGCTTTAATCTTTGATTCCAAGCTCATAGATGGGTTTCCCTATCACCTTTGAACGACTCCTTTGATGTGCTAGCACCTTTGATTTTGAGATAAAATCAAGAAGAAAATGAGCCCAAGGCTCGCGGCATTTTAAGAGAAAATGAAGGAGGCCATTCGGCCATGGAGGAGAAGAAAGAGAGAATGAAAAATTGTGTTGTGTTATTTGATTTCCAAAAACAAAATTACCATTTACCAAAATTTCCAAAAGGTTGGTACAAGGCATTAAAGCCTCCAACAACTCCATCAATCAAAAAGTGACAAGATACAATCACCAAAAAGTGAGACTTCCATCACTTGAGTGACTAATGATGTGACATGTGATGTGACTTGTGGGCCCCATTTGATTCAAAATCCGAGTGGGCCCGCAACACATCCCGGGCTCGGGTTCGCTAATTTCGAATAACGAATTTTCCGTTGCGACGTAATTAAATCAAATATAATTAAATAATTATGCCTGGAAAAATTACTATTCACGTCGCTTGCGAATTAATTCTAAATTAACTCATTTGCCTGAATTAAAATCTAATTTTAATTCCGCGTCGAACTAAATTTCGTATAATATATCGAATATATTATTTTATCGATTAATTCCAAATTAATCGTTCTCTCTCTTCAAATAGTATTTTATCCCAGATAAAATATCTCCGTAATTAATCCTAGATTAATTCTCTCCCTCTCTTATAATTAATCCTAGATTAATTATGTCCGAGTCATACATCATCGGTGAATCTTTAGGAAGCGACCCATGAGATCCCTGGATATGTTGGCAGTAAATCTGGTCGTCGCACTATCCGAACACGTACGTACATAGTACTATGTTTTTACTGATTTACAAGACATGGTTGGCTTATAGCAAAGCACCGTGCCTACCCAATTCTCCAGAAATATTCTTAAAGGAATATGTAATCTATATCAGGCGTAATATACGTAGTATTGCGTATTGCGATCCAGTATCGGATGTCACATGCAAGGCCTGGGACTGGAATTGTGTCTGCCCCGTACGAAGCACATATCAGATCTTTGGTAACTAGTCTCTATAATCAGATAAACATGACCTAGTTATATTATCTCGATAGCTGCAACATACAAGTGTATCAGTTCCTTATCCTACGTGACCATCATCTCCATATGATTGAAGTGATACTTCCATCTTGACATCACACCCAATACACTACGATTCTCAATATACCTAGAAGAGGCGTACACAGAACCTGTTAAAGCCCTGGATGACCAAAACCAAAGTTTATTGATTGTCGCAAGTATTAGCGTTGCAAGTCTCAGGTTAAGACCAAATACACCTACCCTGATTCGGATTTCCATAGAAACATAGTCATACTACCAATGGAATTCCGAGGGGTCTATCCAGAGCGAAGCTGTTTCCGTACCATCGGTAAACACAACCTCCTATCACACTTGCATAAGTATCCAATACTTAAATATATGAGAACTATGCCGTTATGCTCCCACAACACACACAAGTGCAATACTAGTCTATTCTGCATTATCGATGTCCAGTCTCGATAATACTACGACTAGGGATATTTTAATGATTAAACCTTAGTGGATTAATATTGACTCATATCTTATTAATCCGGAACTAATCATATAGACTTTTATCAGTTATGTATCTTGGTAATCCAATTACAAATGATAAAAGAGCAATTTCCTTTGTCACATAGTTAATTTGTACAACAACACCATGTTCTGTACAAATAGTGATGCTATGGGTCATAATTGTCCAACATTTTATTCCGATTGGATTTAGTGATTCTAATTTTCAATCAGATATAGATGATCGAAAGTCGATATCTGGAATAATATTTACTCTTGGTGGGTGAGCTATAATTTGGAAAAGCATCAAACAATCATATGTTGTTGATTCAACTATGGAAGCCGAATATGTGGCTGCTTGTGAATCTACTAAAGAAGCGGTTTAGCTCCGAAAGTTCTTTATCGATCTAGAAGTGGGTCCAGATATGAACAAGTCATTGCCACTTTATTGTGATAATAGTGATGCAGTCGCTAATTCCAAAAAACCAAGAAGCCACAAGAGATCAAATTTTTTTAGATAAAATATCATGTGATTAGGGACGTAGTACAATGCAGAGACGTGATTGTTCTGAAGATTCCTTCTGTAGAGAGTCTAGCTGATCCTTTTACTAGAAGGATTGGGGCTTAAAGACATGTCTCATTTGCTTTAGGGAAAGTGGGAGTTTGTTAGGATTTTTATGCCCAATAAGTAAATATGTTCGAAACATGACTAATTAATAAAATTTATGATACAATTTTATTCCATGTATGTATTTTGATTTGCTTTAAAAAATTTATGAAAAATCTGTGATTATTTATGTTGCTTTAAATTAAATATATATGTCTCTGTAAAATATTACACATATATATATATATAGATAAAATTTAAAGAATAATAATCAAAATTTGTCCATGACTATGATTTGAAGTTGAGAATCTTTAAAATTCAAAGTCATAATTATATTTCATCCCATTATGAATTGTATAATTCTATCCATACTATATTATGTAGAGACATAGAAATGAATGTATTTTATATAATAAGATTAGATTGGACATGACCAGATAAAATTGAAAAGTTCTAATAATTTCCGTTAAATAAAGAACATCAATTTATCATAATGATGGTCATATATGTAATGATCTTAATCCATTGTATTTAGCATATTCCTATATCATTTTAATTTATTCTTTAATTTACTAGGTATGGTTTTGTATTTATTACATTTCGTAAACCTTGTATTTTGGGATTGAGTTGAATGAATAGCTGGGAAAGCTAACCTGATATAATGAAATATGTTCATAAGATTCTCTTGTTTGTAAGTTCAGGACCTGAACGATTAGTGTGAAAATTCATAAAATTATGAATTAATTGTTTACTTGGAACTAATGGAAGTCAAGATTAAGATATAATTGGAGATGTTATCGGGTTTTTTACGTAGCTCCTTTACGAATCTTTTATGGAGGATCATTGCATAGGTAATGACTATATCAATGGACGAATACTTTGAGTAATTAATTTTATAATTCTGAGAGTATAATTCTGGGTATTTAGTGGAGTTATTCCAGAATTAATAATTTTGTTTGATTAATAAAAGAGTTTATAATTAATTAACGAAATTCTTGGAGCTTAGAATTATAGGTCTATTGGTCCTCTCGTTGTCTTCTATCACTATTCGAACGTTAATAATTACGAAGAAAAATAATTATGAATTATTTTTACACTATAATCATTCCATATAACTCTTGTTTGGAAATTATGATAAAAATTGTCTTAATATATTTATCATAGATAATGTATTTATTAATTTATGAAATTAATATTTAATTAATTAGATTAATTAGAATTTAATTTAATAAGATAATATTTTCAAAAGTTGAAAATTTTAAAATTTGATTTTAAAAATTAATATAATATTTTTTTTTCAAATTTATCTAAATTTCAAAGTTGAGATTTTGATGAAAGTATTTGAAAAATAAAATATTAGTATTATCTTATTTTGATAAATATTAAATGGCTTTATTATGATTTTTCGAAAATCAAAATAATATCCAAAAGGATAAAGTGATTTTAATTTTTGAAATAAATGAAAAACAAAAAGGTTATCAAAGATTAAAATTTTGAAAATGATCAAAAACCATCCAAGAGATTAGATTTTGAACATTAAAAGAAAACAAATTTTTTTTTTTTGCTCCAAACACAATAAAAAAAACGTGTGCTGAGTGAGAAAGAAAAAAAAAGTATTTTTCTTTTTGTTTTTCTTTTTTTTTTTTGGTTTTGAGAAAATTAAAAAAAAATAACACTAATGATTCGTCTCATTGTTGAGTATATATATCCTTCAGAAAAGTTAGAATGTTCTTCTTAATTATTTTCTCACCCACACATGTCGTTGGAAGTGATGAGATAAGACGAGGAAGATCGAGGTTTAAAGAATCGTGATTCAAAGAGATCCAGATCTACATATATATTTTCTCATTAAGATCTAATTATTTTATATTATGTAAATAATTTTTTTATGTGATGAATATGTTTCCGCTATGCATAAACTTTGAAAACCAACAGTAATAACCCCTTACGGTTAGGTAACCTTTCACTGGGACAGACTTCATATGATCATAAAACAATTTACAATAATAAAAAAAAAAAAAAAACATCATCTTGTTTTATTGGGGCACTTGACGCAAAATCAAGTGAAATAATTCCTTTGGAACGGTTTGCAAGAAATGGCAAAACATATTATTGCTGCTTGTTGAACAAGTGTAAGTTCACTTGATTAACACTGATACTCAATAAAGTAGGTTCTGAGTTTGATTTTGCGTGAATGAATAAATAATTTATATAGTTATCAATCTTTAGTCTTTGTTCTATTAGCCTACTATCTTATATCTCACAACCTTCAAGTATTGTTCTATCATTTTATGGATTCTTTTTTCATCCCCTTTGAGGTCTAGTCTAAAAGCGAAGAAACGGTTTTCCTTCCCATGGTTACGATCATCAAACGAATCATGCGGAAAAAACAACGGAGGGTCACGACCGATTACAATGAGTTTTAATTTTGTTTCTTTTAACATAATTAAAACATACATACATACATACATACATACATACATACATACATACATACATACATACATATATATATATATGTATATAAAGATGAGTATAGGGCTTATACCATCCGTAAGATCCATCTGAAAAGTGAACCGTCTTCGGTTACTTCCAAGTAGGGGTGGCAAAATGAATCAACGAATCGAATCAAAATTTGATGGATTCGTATTCGATTCGTTTATTAAACGAATCCTAATATCAGGATTCGTATTCGATTCGTTTATTAAACGAATCGAATACGAATATTCGTTTATTCGTTTAGTTATGATATTATTTAATAAAATAATTTAACACACTTGATTTACATTAATTCTTTATATATATATATATATATATATATATATATATGAAATATGTAAGTAATATATTTACTAAAAATATCATACCAAATATCGAAAATATTACCTTTTCTATGGTAATTAGCTATAATTTCTCGAATTTTAATTGAAAATTAACAAGAACTAGTAAATAAAAATAATAAAACGAATCCTAAACGAATAAACGAATCAATGAGCTTAAATTCGTATTCGATTCGTTAAATAAATGAATCAAATCGAATTGACCCATTTATTAAACGAATCCATTTTTTCAAATCCGTATTCACTTTAAAGCGAATTGAATCAAACGAATAAACGAATCCTGGCCCAAATTGCCACCCCTACTTCCAAGTGTATACACACACTGAATCTGCTTGATGAATGTTTTGGTTTATTGTTTGACAGATTATATAAAGCTGGTGAAATACATTTCACCAAACATTATTTAACTTAAATCAATTTCCTATGGATTAGGAAATGACTTAGCATGATCTTTTGAAGAAGAAATACAAAAGAATTTTCATATTTCATCTTCATATTTTATCTCTATTACTAAGGAAAACAAAGGAAACAAATTTTTCCCTTCAACTATGAGCATGGCCTTGAGCTTCCCCTTAGGTGTCCTTGATGTTTTGATTTTTTTGTTTTGCTTTACATAAGTAAAATGACCTATGACCAAGGGTAACAAGTCACCATGACTCTTGATAGCAAGTATCAAGTGAATTTTGTGATGAGGCTCAGGATGTAGCCCATGATGGACACGAACGAACCACCACCGTGTATGTTCCAAAAGGTCCAATCACGAGGTCTCGAGCTAAGAAGATCCAGGAAGCAATGCATGGATTCATACAGAAGATTATATCTGACTATTCTCGCACCTATACTACACTGAGTATGGACTTGATGCTGGATGAACCCAAGATGGTGAACCTTATTCAGGCTGTAGAACAACGAGATATTTATGCCTAATTTATTATAGTTATTTAATTGTTATGATTTTATTTAGGACTTGACATTTATTTTATTTTGGCTGTTTATTTATGTTTTAGCGTATTATTTTATGTTTGGGAATTAGGTTAAACGTGCAAGGGTTTGCACGTGGGGATAACTTTGCTTAGTTTTAGGATATGCGCCTCTTGGCGTGTGGGTAGTTTCGTCTTTTGTCCTTTTTGGGTTAGGGTTTTTGGTTGAAGCCTCCTTATAAAAGGCTAACTTTTGGTTCTAATTTGATCAACTCCTTTGAATAAAAAATTTATATCAATTCGTGAGCTTGAGAATCCCTCAATTTGTTCTTACTGGTTTTGGCTTATCAAAGGTTTGATAATCCTTTGTGGCGCCCCATTAACACTCTAGGTCTATGTTGCCTGTTCTTCAGAAGTTTTGAGTTTTTATCCGAACTGTCTTGGTTTTTCTTGGGAACAATTTCAGTCTTGTGTGGGTTTGCTTGGCTAGTTCCAGGCATGTTCTCATCAGTTGGTATCAGAGCAAAGGTTCAAATGACAGTTCACATATTACTCCTTTTGAGCCTTTTGTTTGTTATTTTATGTTTAGGAGATTCATTTATATTCAAAATATAAAGGCCATTATTTGCAACAGCAGTGCAAATTTCTGCATCATCTTTATATAAATAACACCCAGTGTTTCTAAATACAAAAGTGTACCCATGCTGGGTTAACAAAGATACAGAAATGATATTCCTAGTCAAACTAGGTATATAAAAACAGTTCAAAAGTTTAAGCACATGCCCCGAGGGCAATTCCAAAACAAAAGTTCCTACAGCCAAAACAGCAACAGAAGTTCCATTTCCGACTCGTAGATCAACCTCCCCTGAAGCCAGCATCCTGCTATTCTGCAGATCCTGCAAATCAGTACATATATGAGCAGCACAACCAGAATCAAAAATCCAATTTTTAAAACTAGAAGTAGTCATATTTATCTCAATAACAAACATACCAGAGGCTAGTGCCTTGCCTGCCTTGATATCCTCCCTGTGTCCCTTGCCCATTCGGCAGTCACGTTTCCAGTGACCCTTCTTGCCGCAGTTGAGGCAGACATCTTGAGACTTGTCCCTTGGCTTCCCAGAAGCTTTTGTCAACTTGCCTTTACCCTTTTTCTTATGTTTCTTCTTCCTCACCCCTCCAGTTGCTTTGGGCCCAGCCCTTGGCCTCTGAGAGGTCGATGCATAGTGCGCCTCGCGCTTGCCCCCTTTTTGGAGTTCTTTTCAGACTCCTTCAAGATGGATAACAGCTCTCCAAGAGAGTCATCCGTGTCCATCAACTTGTAGTTGATTATGATTTGTTTCCAAGAATCAGGAAGTGACTGTAAGATCAAATCTACGGTCAGCTCAGCCTCCAAGACTATTCCCATATTGGCCAACTCATCAATATCGGCGATCATTTGAGTCCCGTGGGCCTCAACTGATGCGCCTTCAGTCATTCGGGCGCGGAAGAGTTTCTTCACCAACTCGTACCTCTCCATCCGCTTGTTGGTGCGGTGGAGATCTCTCAGTCTAGCTATCATATTATAAGGATCCAAGTCCTTATTCTGGCGACGAAAGTGCTGAGTCATTGAAGCTAACATAATAGCATGAGCAGTGTCACAATCATCGCTGTGAGTTTTCCATAACTCCAGCTCAAGTGGGTCAGTGGGCTTAGGCGGGAGAGGTATCTGTATAGTGTACAACATCCTCTCAGCCCCAAGGACTATCCTTAGGTTCATTTCCCAATCAGCGAAGTTTGTGCCCTTAAAGACATTGTCACCCATGATGATGTCTCGGACATTTCCCTTGCTTGCCATCTCAACTACGATAGTCCAACTATCTAGTTAACGATAAAATGGGTACAGTCAAATTGTTACAAGAAAAAATAACAATGTATTAGTCCAACTAATTTTAATAAATAGACGAAATAATTTTGAAAGACGCGTAAGGCTAAATATTTAAACGAAATTGCAAATTCAATACTAGCCTCCCACTATTTTCATCAAGTCTCTAACCCTCTGTTGAGAACTCGGGAAATCCTATTTCCTAGTGGGCTAGGATCCCGTTAAATAACACACAACCTTGACTTTGGCCAACAAATTGTATGCTATTTAACTAGGTAGATCTCAAAGATCAATTGGATCCAATCCAATTCCTAGATCCGGTTAGGTGGACATCCAAATCCAAAACATATGTATATTACTTATGCCAATGTATCTAATACATTTTCCTAACCATATCCTCCGAATCATCTAGGCCTTGGCTTTGGCACAACAAACCTAATGATTCCAGTTAAGCGGGACCCATTGACAAGGAAAGTTTCGTAATCAATGTCGTTGGACAAGAAGTGATCTTGACTTTGGCCAACAAATCACAACTTGGACAAGACACCGATGTGGAACAAAACTCATGATTCAAGTACATCCTCAATTGACAAAGGTCTTGACTTTGGCCAACAAACCAATGCCAATTTTGGATCTTGAACAAGAATCATTCAATGGAAGGATAATCGCTTAATATAAATTGAGGGATTTTTGCGTAATTGGCAACCAATTTATTATCTTTGTTAGGTCTCATCATCATACACCCTTAAGCATGCTTCTAAAACATCATAAAGTGCATAAAGTAAATTAATAGTGATATACGGATGGATATATAAAACAACTTGTTCCTAGAACAAATCACTCCCTTTCCTCTCCCCGCTAGCAATATTCTACTTCTACCCAATTACATAATACAATAAGAGAAACCTCATATACATTGAGGGGAATTAGGTGAGAAGAGAATACAAAGAGATAAAAGAGATAAGGCTGGACACGCATGTCCAATTTATAAATTCTAAATTTACAATAATTTCTAAAATTACCCTTTCCCTTCTAATATCCATCCGATATACACTATTCATTCATCACATACATATATATTCAATCAAGACATGCTATACAACCAATCAAATCCAATTAATTAGTCTTTGTTTAAGTGATCATCCAATGTTCAAACAATGGTTTGATTTTGCGCGAGTCCAACTCGTTTGAGAATAAGTACAAAAGGTACGAATTCACGAATTATATCGAACTACTTGTTAAATCCATTTAAGTCGTATTCAATACTAATTTTTATTTAATTCCAAATTAAATGTTTACACTTTTAATGTGCTTTTAAAGACTTAGATTCTAAATCTTATCTAATTGGGTCTCCAAGCCCAACTAACATCCAATGTTTGTTTAATTAAAGTCCGATGGGCTTTCAATTGATTTATAAAGGCTTGGGCTTTGGTCAATGTGGGTCAAACCCAATTACCAAGCCCAAATAAGGAATCACCCTTAAATGCCATAAAATCAATTTCAAGCCCATAAGGCCCAATTAAACATTAAAGCCCATTAATTAAATTTTATATTCCAAATTTTAAAATTCAATTAATTAAAGTGCAAATCCATGATTAATTCATTAAACAAAAATATTTCAAAAACACCAATTTAATTTATTAATCATCACTTGTTCAAAACATATGTCCAACATTTATTTGAACAAGAATCAAATCCTTTAACATGTCATATTGCATTCGGCCAAGAGGGATTTTTGCGGTTCGATTTGTTTTTCAATCCAATTGAATCGCTAATCTATTATTCGTATATATTTATAAGTCATCTAATGAACTTGTACACAAAAATTCCAATTCAATGCAAGGACCTCCATTTTCGGTCAAAGTAACAATTTTGGGAAAAAATCATCCAATGCATTTTTCTCAAAATTGATCATGTATAAGATCATATTTCATACATATAATCATACTTAAGTCATCTAATGAACTTGTGCATGAAAAATTTCAATCCAGTGGAAGGACCTCCACATTCGGTCAAAGCATCAATTTTGGGAAAAAATCATCCAATGCATTTTTCTCAAAATGATCATGTATTACATCATATATCATACATATAATCATACTTAAGTCATCTAATGAACTTGTGCATGAAAAAATTCCAAACCAGTGGAAGCACCTCCACATTCGGCCAAAGCAACCATTTTGGGGAAAAATCATCCAATGCATTTTTCTCAAAATTGATCATGTATTACATCATATTACATACATATAAGCATACTTTATCATCAAATTTCACAAGAACATGCTTCAATCAATTTTCCCCAAATAAACCCTAATGTATTTCATGCTTAAACATGGCTCCATGATACCATTGTAGGTTTCTATTATTAGTCCCAAAGAAAGTATAAGCCATTGAAACACACGATTTATACATGCAAAGCTTGAAGCATGGCGGAATCATACTTACAAAGCTTGTGACGAAAATTGATGAAGAAAAATCCTTGAGTCTTCAAGGTGGAAACTTTCGGCCAAGAGCATAAAGGGAGAGAAGCTTCAAGTCTTCAAGTGTTCCAAGCTCCAAGGTTGTTTCCCTATCACCTCCTTTGATCCTTCATTGTGCTAGCAAAAATGGAGAAATGAAAAATAATTTTCTGCCTTGTTGAAGCTCACGGCGTGAGCAAGAAGAAGAAGAGGGAGAGAGGCCTTTTGATTTTCTTTTCACTTTTTTTTTGTTTCAAAAACGTGAAATGATGATGATAACAATTACCAAAATATTTTGGTAAAAAACCCTTCAAAAACCGTGAAAAGGTTTTCCCTCCAAAAGGCTATTAAATGGCCTCACCAACTTACATTGAGAATAGTGACAATGTATCATCCCATAAAGGTGACTAGATACATCCATCAACTAGTCGTGTCAAGTGATGAGACTTCGCGATGTGATTTGCGGGTCCCACTCGTTTCAAAATACGAATGTGTCCGCAAACACTTTCGGGCTCGGTTTCGCTAATTCCAAATTAACGAATTTCCGTCGCGACATGAATTAAATAATTACGCCTAGCGAAATTACTATTCACATCGCTAATGAATTAATTCTAAATTAATTCGTTTGCCCGAATTAAAATCCGATTTTAATTCCGCGTCGAAATCTTATTTCGTTTAATATATCGAATATATTATTTTATCGATTAATTCCAAATTAATCGTTCTCTCTCCTAATAAGGCATTTTATCCAAGATAAAGTTTCTCCGTAATTAATCCAAGATTAATAAAGTTCGAATCAAACATCATAGGTGAATCTTCAGGAAGCGACCCAAGAGATCTCCGGATATGTTGGCAGTAAATACGGTCGTCGGATAATCCGAACACGTACGTACCTCGTACTACGTTTTTACCGATTTACAAGACAAGGTTGGCTTCTAGCAAAACGCCATGCCTACCCAATTCTCCAGAAATATTCTTATTGGAATATTAGATCTTTATCAAGCGTAGTATACCGTAGTATCGCGTACATCGATCCAGTATCGGACGATCACATGTTAGGCCTGGGGCTGGAAATGTGTCTGCCCCGTACGAAACATATATCGGACATCAAACAACTAGTCTCTTTAAATCGGACAATCCTGACCTAGTCATATTGTCCCGACGGTTGCAACCTTTTATAGAGTACTAGTTATGTATCCAGTGTTATCATCATCTCCATATGTCTGAAGTGATACTTCCATCTTGACATCACATCCAGTACACTACGATTCTCGATAAACCCAGAAGAGGCGTACACAGAATCAGTTAAAGCCCCGAACCACCAAAACCAAAGTTTACCGATTGTCGCAAGTACTAACGATGCAAGTCTCAGGTTAAGACCATATACACCTACCCTGATGCGGCCTCCCATAGACACGCAGACATACTACCAATGGGATTCCGCGGGGTCTATCCAGAGCGAAGCTGTTTTCCGTACCATCGGTAAAACACAACCTCCTATCGCACTTGCATAAGTATCCAATACTTAAATATATGAGAACTATGCCGTTGTGCCATCACAACTCGCACAAGTGCAATACTAGTCTATTCCGCATTATCTATGTCCGATCTCGATAATACTCCGACTAGGGATATTTAATGATTAAACCTTTTATATTGATACTGTCTCATATCATCTCAATACGGAACTAATCATATGGACTTTTGCCATTAATATATCAAAGTAAATAATTTACAAAACGGCAAAAGGCAATTTCATTTTCACATAGTTGATTTTGTACAATAATACAATATCATTTACAAAACAGTGACGCTATGGGTCATAATGTCTAACAGCTAGCACAATACTTGTTGAGAAGCTGGGTTTGACTTTGCTTAGACATCCTAAGCCTTATCGTTTGCAGTGGTTGAATAATAGTGGCGAGGTTAAATTCAATAAGCAGGTCTTGGTTAGTTTTACAATTGGTAAATACAGGGATGAGGTGTTATGTGATGTAGTCTTCATGCAAGCTGGGCATTTGTTACTGGGGCGTCATTGGCAGTTTGATAGGAGAGTGATGCATGATGGGTTTCGAAACAAATATTATTTCGAGCAAGATGGAAGAAAAGTTACACTTGTTCCATTGACACCACAATAAGTTTTTGAGGATTAAATGAAGCTACATGCTTCTACAGAGAGAACACCCAATGGCGAGATTGATAATGTGAGTTGAGGGGGTGAGGTTGGAATTTCCAGGGGAGTAAACGAGATAAAACCGAGCGTATACAAAATAATGAGAGTGTGGGTAGAATGAAAAATAGTTTCTTTGCTAAAGAGGGGGAATTGAGGAGAGAGTATGCCAAGAATAAAGTTATGATCCTCATTTTGTATAGAGAAACTCTTCTGAGTTCTGATGACACTGACCCTAACACTTTTTTGCCTAGTGTGTTTACTTCTTTACTGTAAGATTATGATGAGGTGTTTGTAGAGGAGATACCTCATGGTTTACCACCACTTCAAGGTATTGAGCATCATATCAACTTCATCCCAGAGGCGGTCATTCCTAATCGACCAGCCTACCGCAGTAACCCTAAGGAAACTAAAGAGCTCTAAAGGCAAGTGGAGGAGTTGATGAGCAAAGGGTACGTTCGGGAGAGTATGAGTCCATACGCAGTTCCAGTCTTGTTATTACCAAAGAAAGATGGCACATGGCGAATGTATGTGGATTGTCGAGCAGAAAAAAATATCATTGTAAAGTATCGCCACCCTATCCTTAGATTAGATTATATGTTGGATAAATTATATGGATCTTGTATTTTTTTCAAAAATTAACCTTAAAAGTGGGTATCGTCAGATTAGGATTCGGGAAGGGGATGAATGAAAGACTGCTTTTAAAACAAAATATGGACTATATGAGTGGCTTGTGATGCCCTTTGGGCTTACGAATGCCCCCAACACTTTTATGCGTCTAATAAATCATGTTTTGAGTGCCTTTTTGGGAAAATTTGTAGTCATATATTTTGATGATATTTTAATGTACAACAAGAACTTAGATGAGCATATAGGACATGTGCGATCTATGTTTGATGTTTTGAGGAAGGAACTGTTGTATGCTAATCTTAAAAAATGAGATTATTGCATAGAAAAAGTGATATTCCTGGGGTATGTCATTAGTGTTCACGGCATTAAGGTTGATGAAAATAAGGTTAAGGCCATTCGTGAGTGGCCTACACCTAAGAGCATCACTGAGGTTAGGAGTTTCCATGGACTAGCCGGTTTCTATAGGAGGTTTGTAAAAGACTTTAGCACTATTGCCGCACCACTTACTGAAGTCATAAAGAAAAATGTTGGTTTGCATTGGGGGAGGAACAAGAGAGTGTCTTAAAGCTTTTTAAAGATCGATTATGTTCTATGCATGTTTTAGCCTTACCTAACTTTAACCAAACTTTCGAGATTGAGTGTGATGCTTCAGGTGTCGGCATTGGAGCAGTTCTTATACAGGAACGACGCCATATAGATTACTTCAGTGAAAAGCTAAATGGAGCAGCGCTACGGTACCCGACCTACGATAAAGAGTTTTATGCTCTAGTCAGATCACTGGAGACTTGGCATCATTACCTCTGGCTAATCGGTGGTAAACACACATGTAACGCAAGCGCACATATCGCTCAAATAGTATAAAAAAATATCGATCACACGAGGACTTAATTTCTACTGTTGTTATTAATTATTGATTCTATTTATTTACAGGTATCTAATTAAAGAGAGAATGTGATTATTACTGATTGGTTGGTTGAATGTGGATTTGCTAAATGAATAAATAAATAATTGAACAAAAGAAAATACTAAGGAAAATAAACAAAGTACACAAATATCTAGGGTTGTGATTCCACACAATATTATTCTAATGATGAATCGATTCTTTTATATATGTGTAATAAATCAGTTTGTTAACCTGGAATACGAAAATATGGAAAAGCCTCTTCCGATGGTCAGATGCAAACACCCAGAGTAACCCAACTAACAATATTCTTATGTTAACCAAGTTACCTGAATTCATTAAGTTCAAGTTCCAATTGTGGCTACCCCGCCCGAGAGATATATTTCTATCCTGTAAGGAAATCTACCTAAGTGACATCAACCCTAAGGTGAGATCGTGAGCTATTGAATCTAAGGCTGAAACCTAAAATCTCTTTTCCAAGTTCATTTTAAGTTTACCACATCAATCTTATTGGTGATCAGGCAACAAGAAGCATTAAACTTAAGATTCAATAAACAAACCAAAAGTATTAAACATAAAATAATTAAATCAATTATTAAGCTTAAGAATATTGTGTTTCATCACTTCCCTAGAATAAAAATAAAATATCGGGGTTAGAGGATCCACCTTTACTATTTCTAATTTAGAAATATCCCTTATTATAATATATAAATTTGTATGATATTACCGACCGACCATATAGGCGGTATCCTGATTACGTCAGATTTTGAATTAATTCCAACCGACCATAAAGGCGGTATCTAATTTAGTCAAGTTAAAAACAATTTAATTAAGTCCAACCGACCATAAAGGCGGTATCCAATTAAGTCAGGTTTTAAGATAATTTATATATTATAATTTAAGGGAGATTAATCGAAATTATCATAATAAAAGCTTCACTCTTCCCCCAGCAGAAATTAACTACTAAACATAAAGAAATATAAAGTAAAAAACTACTATTACTACTAGAAATAAAAATATATAATTAAAATGCTAAAAAAAAAATAAAAACAAACAAGATACAGTCCTTAGATCCTTATTAGAAAATTAAGGAAAATATGAAAATTCTAAATGAAATCAACTTGAATTTATAGGCAAAATTTCTCGCGTTGTTGATTGTTGACACCAATACGTGTTTTGCTGAGATATTGACACGTGACTATCGGCAGAAATTATTGGCTCGACATCACGATGCGTGAACTCTTGCACGTCGCGACGCTGACGTCATGCTGACGTAAGCAATGACGCATGTCAGCAGAGTGAATTATTGTGCTGACGTCATGATGACATCATGATGATGCAGGTGTTGATGTAGCACTGACGTGGCGATGATGAGTGTCTGTAGTATAGTAACGTAGGCACATCGCGACGCAGAAGGAGTACGCATCGTGACGCGTAAATGACAATTTTGCCCTTTTTGTTCGTTTTTATCGTTTCAGCCCCAAGTTGATTCCATTGATTCCCAAAACTTTATTTATCTGCAAAATAACACAAAACACATCGAAACATTCATAAAAATCGAGAAACCATACAAAATATTAGGTCAAGAGGGCAGTAAATAGTGATATATTTTCCACTCATCACACCCCCAAACCTAACATTTTGCTAGTCCTTAAGCAAAACAAACAAAATAAAATAAAATAAACAACTGAAACTAAATTACTAAGCCACTTTCGTAGGGATCACTGTTGTATTTAGCGTATGCAACAAGCCTTTAAACCCCTAGGTGTCCCTAGTGGATGCGTTATAGTCTCGTGAGGGCTTACAACGACGATACCCACAAATGTCAATGAAATACACACAAAAGCAAAAAGATAAAATAAAAGAAAGAAATAAAATAAACGAAAATAATAGGTATATATACAATGTCCTCAGAGAATGTCTAGCAACAAAGTTAAAGGAACCTTCCAAATACATATTACAACTAAAATCTTTTCCTTTGAACAAAGTATATAAATCAGACTCTGAGTGTGTGTGTGAATAGCTCTGCAAACAGCTTCGATTCTAAGTTATTAACTAGGTGAGTTTGTCTCAATCCTCAGTAGTTAATGGGTCAAACCAACCTGACTATCTAAAATTATTCTGTCTACTATAATCTGCGCAAAGTGTGATATGTGATGATTTTTTTTTGTAACATCTTTAATCCATGTAGCGAGCTTTAGGCCAGTGACTCCAAAACCAGTTGGCTTTAGGGCATTAGATGTTAAAACACCCATACAGACTTAATTACTCGGATCTCAGATGTTAAAAGTTCTAATGTTTGACGTGAACAGTAACTGCTTACTGAGGCAAGACGCCCGGTTACTAAGTAAGAACTTTTTATTGATATACACTTTTTTTTATCATCATACCGCACATCATAAATAAATGTAGACAAAAACATATTTTCAATAAACAATCATTCACCAACCACCGATTATTTCAACTAGTCACTTTGTCAATTCCTTATTATCTAAATGCTACAGAACTATTTTTTAAGTGCATATGAGTCTGACCTAGATATTACGTTCAAAGTATAGGATAAAAGTGAAATTAACATTTATCTTTTTCTAGAACTTTTTACTAAGACAAACAATCTCATCATTAGACTATATATATATATATTCACTTTTTTTTAATAAAGCATGCATACAAAATAAAACACACAAAACATGCAAGACACAAGACATGTAGGGAATAAAAACATGTAGGAATGAAAAAAATGACAAAGAAAACAAATAAACATAAATAACCTCACCCCCAAACCTAAACCTAGCATTGTCCCTAATGTGTTACAAAATAAATAAAGATAAAGGAACAATGTTACTGTGAATATTCAATCCTCAGCTTCCTCGTCCTCATTGCTGTTGTCGCCTGGATAGGCTGGAATCTGATCATCGCTCAATCTCTGATGATGTGTCATTTGCTGAAGCAGTTGAGCGATGTAGTCAACCCTAGATTCCAACCGATCTAATCTTTATGATATGGAGTGAGATCGCGATGGTCTTTGCGCTGGTTGAGGTTGTTAGGGTGGTACAGGTGCTGATGAGGATGACCCGGCATGCGCATGCCTCTCTACTTGGAGTTTTTGGATTATTCGAGCGGTCAATGCAGTGGTGGGCTGCATCATCTTTTTCCTAAGGTCCATGGGCACCTTGGCCCATGTGGATAGGTTTGTAATTAAGCTTCAATACAACAGGTCAGTTTGTGTAAATCGTGCTGCCCAAGCTATGTTAGTCGATATTAGCCCACCGACATCAATGGTATGGCCCTCCAGCAGACAGTATAACAAGATCATCCATTCTTTAGTAACGTTTATAATATTGGTGCATGGCAGGAATGTTCGGGTAAGTAAATGAAACCAAACCCTAACATCAGACTTAAGATATCTAGAACTCATATTTAAATATTCTCTGCCGCTACTCATATCTCATGCAGCATTGGGGATGCAAAGTGTTTATGTAAGATGAGTCATATCTAAATGCTCCGTAGCTGCCGTATATTCATCTTCCTCCATATCCAGCAACCCATAATATCTATTGATAGTGGTCCTATGGAACATCACATGTTCACCTCTTACTAGAACCTGGTACGCCTGATGCTCGTAGGCATTGGCGTAGAACACACAGACAGCTGGTACACAGGCTGGGTGAGGCTGTTGGCAAAGCTTATGCCAGTGCCTGGTAGCGATGATTCTATCAATCTGGGGGAACTATCCGGGGTTAATCTCAAAACCTTTATCCATTATCGGGACTTTTTGTCCCATCCCTTTTTCATATCGCCGCTCAGCAGCTGCCGATACAAACTTTGTTGCATCAAAACTCGATCTGGCTGCCGCTGAGGTTCTTGTTCTCTTATGGGCCATTTTTTTCTAAAATTTCGGCAGAATTTCCCCCAAATTTTCAAGATTTACCAAATTTCAACCTAAGACTAACACTTCTCAAATTAATTCACAACCGCCAAAACTTCACCCCCAAATTCTACGTTTCTTTGGGCAAAATGTGAATTTTTAAAACATATCCATTAAGATGTGTCTCAAGAGTTGATTCTTTACTCTACCATCTATGATGAATAGAATTTTAACTTCGCAATTTGTCAAACTTTATTCTGTGATAACCTCATTTTCACTGGTTTGCTTTGCCTTAAGTGCTCCGTCTATATTTTTTCCTACAAAAATAATACACAAAATTAAAAACTCTACAACGTGTACACAAAATACAAAAATTAAAAATTTAAATTAAAATAAAAATTTTACATGGGTTGCCTCCCTGCTAGAGCTAAATTTATCATCTTCAGCTAGACGTGATAGAAGTCTATCCGTCAAGGAGATTTCAACGTGGTTTTGGACATCCAATTAAAGACAATCCCATGAGCGTTGCTTTTGAAGGGTTTCTTCCAACGGTAAAGTGGCAAAAAGAATTGTGTCTCATTTAATACTTGTGCCACCTTTTTAAACTTTGTCACTCCAGTGGTTCCTGAAAGAAAAGGAAGAAAATCAGGAGGTCTCGTATGATGCTTGACTTTGAATGAGAGTATCATTTTGTCAAGCTTTTGGGCGGTGTCTTTGATTTTTACTCCCCAAAACAGTGATGTTTCTATTGAATGCATGAAATCTTCAATATGGTCAGACATTTGCTTTTCCTTCTGTTCTTCACCTTGCTCCACATTTTCTTCACAGATGAACTTTAGAATTTCATTGTTCAACTCTTCATCTGCCATCTGTGAAATACATGTTCCTTAAGTGTCAACCTGAGGATGTAAAGATATGTCTGATTATAGGCTTTTATCCTCTGTGGTTGGTATGAACGACTGTGGTAGCTCATCTTAAAACATCGGTGCAATGCATGCTACAAGATCTTCATTTTGAGGATGCAGAGTTTCATCCTCACTTGTTGGTGTAGTTGGTTTAGACAGCTCTGCTACTTGTTCCTCCTCAGAGTCTGATGAATAATCAAGATCAAATTGAGATTATGCCTATTCGGGCTCCTGAACTGATACCTCTACCTCAACCTCCTCACCTGTTAAGGTGTCATGTAAGATCCCGTCTTAGCAGCAATGTTACCGGCAGGAGACAGGCTAAACCCATCTCCATAAGCCTCTGATTCTAGAAAAATTTCGGTATGATGTATTCGTAACATCATGCAACCTGGCCTATAGCCAGCATCCATTTACAACATGAAAATAAAATCTCGGCCTCAGGCCGGTATCTCAACATTAATGCAATCTAAGGGCCCAACTAATATACGATGCAGACATAATACAACCAGGGCTCCGTGCCCGAAAATACGTATATACAAAAACTTTTACAACATAAGCATCCGTGCTCAGCACGTCTCAACTTATACAATCTAAAACATAAACTATTACTCTTTATTTCCCCCAAGACCTGGTGACTGGTTGACTGCAACGCTGCTATCCGACTGCTCCGCAACTCTGAAATCTACGGTCGACCATTAGGTCGCCAACCAGCAAAACTCAAACACTGTTGGGTAATGAGTCATAAGACTCAGTAAGTAATTATGCTCATTCCTTGAGCATCAAACACATGCAAAGTCTGAATCCTGTTTCTGTATAAACCTAGCTGTCTATGTGGCCATGCAAATATAAAATTAAGTCTAATCTTATTATTTGGCCCCAATCCGTTTAGCAAACATGTTACTTTATTATTAATCCTATTTATTTGACCACACATACTTTAAATCATGTTTACAATTTCCACTATCAAATATCTATAGTAAAATACATTAAGTTTTTACATTACTATCTATCTTATCAACTTTCACCCCGCTTTCACTGCGCTACTCTGATTTCTATTTACTTCCTATGCTCTCTTTACTAATCTAGTTCAAGTATTTATTATAACTCTTTCTTTCACTACCTTGAAATATCATCGAATCGGTATTAATAAAAATTCTTTCTATCTCAAACATTCAATACACTATCATCAATCATGCATCCATGAATATGTAATCATTCTATCATGCACCAGTGTTTTACAAAATATTTCGTTTTACATAAACATGCCACACACACACAAATATTAATCACATATACATATTGATGCAATCATGCCATTATGCATTAATGCCAACTACATGCATTTCAAATGATATCCAGAATATTTGATTCATATGCATAATTAGTAAATTACACTCTACTCTAGCATGTCATGCTATTAAATTACCTTTCTTAAAAATCTTGTCTGAAAAACTGTTTTTCTGAAAACCCTTTTTTCTGAAACTTTAGTTGAAAATCTCTTAATAAAACTTATCTTTCTAAAATCATGCTTTGAATCTCTGGTTTCTGGAAACTAATTCTAAAATCTTGTTTCTGAAATCTGTTAACTGGGAATCTGAAAACTGAAAACTCTTTTTGAAAATCTTTCTTTTTCTTGTACTTCATTCTAAAACCGTCTTTCTAAGTTCTTTTCTGAAACTCTTTTCTGAAAACTAAAAACTGAAATCTGAAATCTGAAATCCTTTTTCTGAAAACCAAATCTCCGCTCGTAGGCGCATCTCCGCCCGAAGACGCATTTTCGCCCGAAGGCGCATCTCCGCCCAGGAATGTACCATCTGGGCGCTGAGGATCTAGGAGCGTCCCCCCAGTCCTCCACATGTGCACATGTGTCTAAACCCGTCAATTCAGAAGTATCTGTCAATTCCGAACTGTATTTCAAGTTACATACTGGGGTGAGTTTTTCCCTCATGCCCCGAAAATCCATAAAATTATATATTGTGTCTCAAAACTGTAAAAACATTTTTCTGAAAACATTTTCTTTCAAGATTTGAAACTTTTCTTTAAAACTCTTTGAATTTCAACATCATTCTCAACTTTAGTTCTGGAAAGATATTACAACGTGCATGAACAATGCATTATTCTTTCATTCATTCGTATCATGCTAATGCTTGCTCTTCTTTGTGCACCATATGCTTATATCCTCGTTATACAATATATTTACCCTCATACATAAAACCACAATTCATAACGTATAAACATAAGCTCATAGTACATACCTGTGTTCTATGTATAACATGTACTCCCAAACAGTTCGTATATCAAACATATATATATATATATAAATATACCCAACATATACATTCATACTTTCAAGAGTTAACCTCTTAAATTTTTTTTTTTCCGCAAATGTCCAGATTCTCATGCTTTCCATGTTTCATAAATTTTCCGTATCTCGCATTCACTAAATCTTCTCTCTTACTTTCTTACTAATGGAATCTCTAAAATTTCCTAGCACATTCTTTATCAAGTTCTATTTTCATCTTTTCAGATTCTTTAAATCCTATCGTTTTAAAGTTTACAAACCCAAGGAAATCCTAGCATAGTGTACTTACCTGGACTCCAACGTTATCCGAGTTTGATAATTTCTATTGTCACCTATTCAATTTCTCGCTAAATACTGAAATCAGTAAAGTCACGCAGAACCACCAACTTAGAAAATTAACTGCTCTTAATTGACTTCATATCAGGTCCTGAAATTTTTATGATAGGATCCCTTATGTATATACTTTATGCCATTTTTTACAGATCTCAGTTTCGATTCCTATAACTTAAGATACAGCCCATTTTCTGCACCTTACTCAGCAGGGACAGGACCAGTTCGTCCCTGCAGTTAACCCAACTTTGAAAATTCGCCACGGCTTCGTTTCTTATCGAAAAATTCTAATTTTCGAACCCGACATTCCTTGACCTGTGTTATTTACCTAGAATTTTACCGTTTGTCAAACGAACTTCTAAAACTCAAGTTATTAATTTCGTAAGACAGACTGTCCAGAACAGGAATGGTTCAAATCCCAAATCCCGAATCCTCCACAATTACTATTTGCATTTAATTTGATTTCATACATTCATTGCTTACTGTCAGTACTATCCCTTCTTCTGCCCTCGCCACTGCTATTGTTTCTGCTGCTGGTATACATATATCTATATATATACTATTACTACTAATACCTCACTTCTATCATAACTACTGCTACTGCTTCCACTTCTTCTGCCTTCATTTCTGTTCCAACTCCAGACTTTTCACAACACACACAAATACATTTACACGTGATTACCAGAATCCGAATTCTAGGGTTTTTATCAAAATTTTCCCCAAATTTCAAATACTTTGATTCTATAAATTTCTTCAAAATCTATACATAAAACTACTTCCGAATCATTTTAGCATGCTATTTATCATCACCTTTAATCTAATTATCAAGATTCAAGACTAATTCTAGATATGTCAAAAACCAAACAAATCCAAGATAGAGGTCATAGTGTACTTACTTGGTTTTCCTTATGCATCTATGAGCCCTAGGAAGCTACTGGGATCGAAATTAGGGCTTCTCACTTCTGTATTACTCTTCTTCTTCCTCCAATCCGCTCTCTTGTTCTCCATGTTCTGCTCCGTATCTGCTTCTGCTCTCTGCCCAGCCTCTGCTCTATCTGCTCAGGATAATCAGACGTTGCGAACTCGTCGGAAACTCGCCGGAAGTTGCCAGAGTTGTCTACCCCTCTGGTCTCTCTCTCGATCTCTCTCTCTCTATCTCTATCACTCCTTCTTTCTCTGTTTCTTTTTGGTTTCGTGTGTCTATTGTGAAACACGTGTGTGTTATAAATATTTAGAATTATTTATACTATTGGAAATTTTCACTTTAGCCCCTCTTGTTTTGGTCAATGCTATATTATAAATAATCCTTTAAAAAGATTCTAAATCACCACAATTTATCTCGCGTTCACACGAAATTATAACTTACACAAATCATGCTAAAATTACCCGGGATGTTACATGTCATAATGAAACTCTTGGTATTCAAAGGCTTCATCAGTTTCTGGTTGTTGATTATTTATCTCAATTCATTTACCAGCCTCTGTAAGGTTTTTATTTGACTCAGAAACATTGCATCATGTTTAGCTTCCCGTTTCTCAAGCCTGTTCATCAACTGTCTTCCCACTGATGGTTCTGGTCCTTAAAGATCGTAGGTTGATACTGGATAAGATGGAAAATATGGTTCAGTGAAATATACTGGTTCATTATATGAAGGTCTTTGATAGTTCTGTGATTACGCCAAAAAAGTACTTGCGGTTACTTGTGGTTATCACAGTATAGTTGGGGTGTCGATTCCTCAGAGAGATGGTTACAAAGAACTGGTTTACTCAAACAAAACGTTAGCAGTAACTAAGGCAAAAAGAGATAGATTGATTGGTAAAATAAGATAAAAACTATAAGAAAATATTTAAGAAATATCAATAGAGAAATATGGCAAAACATTGGGAATCCTCTTGTATTAAACTCATATGTTCAGTTATTGATTCATGTTATTACTCAGTTGAAGGTTTCACATCTCAAACCAACAACCGGAAGGTATTCAATTCTACACATGTCAAATTCTAAGTTAATCAATGATTATTTTATCTATGTTAACAGCACACAAAAGTTATCATTACGAGCTATCTAACATTAACAATATACCCTCAGGCAATATTGTAGCAGAAGACCAAACATAAAATAACTTTACCAGTCACAACTGGGACTCGCAAATCACACATAGAAAAAACATGACTGGATCTATATGGGAGTTGACAAAACATGGTCTCTGGGTTCAGAAATAATAAAATAATAAAGAATAACAACCATCAATTTTATTAAAGGTTAAAAGAGTTTCTAGGAACCAACAACATAAATATAAGAAGTTTAGATACAAGATTTCATTCTTAGCTTTTCCTAGGAGATTAGTTCTCCGTGCGGAATAGAGATACAGCCTTGATAGATCGAATAGACGCCATGATTTCCTTGAAGTTATTCGTTCTCCTCTCTTGATTTTATGTCCGTGGCTCTTGTTGTGTGTTTTTCTCTTGTTTCTCTCTAATTTTCCTCTCCCTTTAGGGTTTGGACGAAGTTAGGTTTATATAGAAAAGTTTCAGAGTCCTTATGCGCATCAAAATATGTCAAAATCAGGGTTTTGGGGCGTTCTGGGCGCTGCGACACCAGCGCCAATCCTGCGGGAAAATATATGGAACACTGTTATTGGGGCACATCACGACGCCGGAGATTGGCACATCGCAACGCGTGGCTTGCTGGACTGATTTTTGCTTTCTTCATTTTCGCCTTCCCGCGTGCTTCCGATGCATCCGTAAGGTCTTGAAACAAGCGTAATTTATCCAAACTTCATATTACATTTCTCCTAATAACAAAGCACAAAATAAACTCTAATTAAAATGAAATACAAGATAATTAAGTCGAGTTAGTGATGTTTAAAGTACACTTTCATGCACTTATCATTCTGCCACCTTGAATTGTAGTTGTACATGCAATGATTGCTAGAGTGGTTACTATTGCATATCTCACATCTCTGAATTGGTCGAGCAAATATTGTGTTATTTCTCTCTGACATCCATGGATAATTGTTGGGCTGGACAACAGGTCTCAGAAAATTGGACTGCTGCTATCTGATATGGGGTGTATCATCTCTTTGTAAAGCTCATAGTTCTTCCATCGCCCAATAATGTCTCATTTCAACCACCTGAAAATAAAAGAAAGAAATAAAAATTAAAGATAAAAATAAAGAAAATTAGATACTAGTAAAATATATAGGTTCAAAATTAATAGCACAAGAAAAATAAGTCCCGACAGCGGCGCCGAAAACTTGATCGGTGGTAAACACACACGTAACGAAAGCGCACGTATCGCTCAAGTAGTATAAGAATATCGATCCCATGAGGACTTAATTTCTACTATTATTATTAATTATTAATTCTATTTATTTACAGGTATCTAATTAAAGGGAGAAATGGATGATTGCTGATTGGTTGGTTGAATGTGGATTTGTTAAATGAATAAATAAATAATTCCACAAAAGAAAATACTAAGGAAAATAAACAAAAGACACAAAAATATAGGGTTGTGATTCCACATAATATTATTCTAAATGAATCGATTCTTTTATATATGTGTAATAAATGAGTTTATTAACCTGGAACACGAAAATATGCAAAAGCATATTCCAATGGTCAGATGCAAACACCCAGAATAACCTAATTAACTATATTCCTATGTTAACCAAGTTACTGAATTCATTAAGTTCAAGTTCCAATTGTGGCTACCCCCGCCCGACAGGTATATTTCTATCATGTAAGGAATCTACCTAATGGACATCAACCCTAAGGTGAGATCGTGAGCTATTGAATATAAGGCTGAAACCTAAAATCTCTTTTACAGGTTCATTTTAAGTTTACCACATCAATCTTATTGGTGATCAGGCAACAAGTTGCATTAAGCTTAAGATTCAATAAACAAACCAAAGTATTCAACGTAAAATAATTAAATCAATTATTAAGCTTAAGAGTATTGTGTTTCATCACTTCCCAAGAATAAAAATAAAATGTCGGGGTTAGGGGATCCACCTTTACTATTTCTAATTTAGAAATCTCTCTTATTATAATATATAAATTTGCATGATATTACTAACCGAACATATAGGCGGTATCTTGATTAAGTAAGATTTTGAATTAATTCCAACCGACCATAAAGACGATATCCAATTTAGTCAAGTTCAAATCAATTTAATTAAGTCCAATCGACCATAAAGGCGGTATCAAATTAAGTCAGGTTTTAAGATAATTTATATATTATAATAAAGGGAGATTAATCTAATTATCATAATAAAAGCTTCACCCTTCCCCCAGCAGAAATTAACTACTAAATATAAAAGAAATATAAAGTAAATAAACTGCTTTTACTACTAGAAATAAAAATACATAATTAAAATGCTAAATATAAATAAATACAAACACGATACAGTCCTTAGATCCTTATTAGAACTTAAGGAAATTATGAAAATTCTAAATGAAATCAACTTGAATTTATAGGCAAAATTTGGTCTGGGAGACTGTTGGACAATTATGACCCACAGCATCACTATTTGTACAGAATATGGTGTTGTTGCACAAATTAACTATGTGACAAAGGAAATTGCTCTTTTATCATTTGTAATTGGATTACCAAGATACATAAATGATAAAAGTCTATATGATTAGTTCCGGATTAATAAGATATGAGACATTATTAATCCACTAAGGTTTAATCATTAAAATATCCCTAGTCATAGTATTATTGAGATTGGACATCGATAATGTGGAATAGACTAGTATTGTACTTGTGCGCGTTATGGGAGCATAACGACATAGTTCTCATATATTTGGGTATTGGATACTCATACAAGTGTAATAGGAGGTTGTGTTTACCGATGGTACGGAAACAGCTTCGCTCTGGATAGACCCCTCGGAATTCCATTAGTAGTATGACTATGTGTCTATGGAAGTCCGAATCAGGGTAGGTGTATTTGGTCTTAACCTGAGACTTGCATCGCTAATACTTGTGACAATCAATATACTTTGGTTTTGGTCATCCAGGGCTTTAACAGGTTCTGTGTACGCCTCTTCTGGGTATATTGAGAATCGTAGTGTATTGGGTGTGATTTCAAGATGGAAGTTGTTGGGGTTGGTGCTCAGAGCGCTAATCCGGACCGTATTTATGTCTGATTCATGAATACGAACATCTCATTTTCCATAATATTACTTATTTATGGTTGCACCTCTTTTTTATATACGTATTCGATCTGATTACGATTAGATTGAAACTAAATGTTGTTTAGTGATATGTATATATTAGACAAAGGCCAGATAATATATAATGATGTACACAGTTACAAAGCTAGTTTGTAAATGACATTGGGAAGTGTCACTGCTAAATGTATATTATCAGATATAGTTCCTGGTCAAGATTCACTAACACGGGTCGGTTAGTCAAATATGTTGAGACCAATACATGTCGTATATCGAGACTTGGTCCGATGGTTTATCCCAATGAACCATGAGTCTAGGGAGACTCGTATAGACGTGTAGGTGTTTATAGTGGATAAACACTGAACGACTCACCGAAGATTCTTAATGGATGGTACACCAACGTCAATAAGAATCTTCTCGGGTTGAGTAGCATAGTGGTCATTCGACTTTAGATACCACTGTGGATGTATGAGAAACCTTCCACACTTAGATGGTAGTCACGTCACCGATCTATTTAGATCAGGCCTCCACCTGTTTTTTATGTGTGGACCGATCCTCGGGATATCCTGTGTGTATCAAGATAAGTGTAGGAAACGCTTTCCCTCACGTAGCGGAAGCGGTTAGGCCCACGGATCGAACTTGAAATTTTTTTCTGCTTTGCCCTTCCTTTGACCGAATGGTACCAGTGGGTATACTAAAATTTTGCTTCTGTTTTACACAAGGTTTCAGCCCCTGAATGCCCCCGAAATAGTCCCCGAACAGCCCCTTGAACTGCAGTGAAATAGCGGACTGTTTTGCACCTGTTACACGCGTGAACTGCACCCAAACCAGTCCACAATTTGCGTGAACTGCTGTATGTATTTAGGTCTGATTTTTCACTTAAAAATCAATCCTAACTCAGCCCTAAAATTACCCTAAAGTGTTTCCCAAAAACCGAATTAAAACCAAACAAAAACCGAGCCCTAAAATTGGTGATGTGCGTGCGGCAGTGGGGAACTTACTGCCTCACTGCCATGAGTTACTAGAGAGGGGAAGAAGAGATTTCCAACGCCACAAGATCTTCCGAGCTATGTCTCGTTACTTACGGAGGGTAGTGTGGGCTACGCTCACAAATTAATCCCTAAACGTTTTAGAGATTAAATCACACACTGAAATAATTTTCAGGTTCTTCAATTAACTTTCTCAACTCTTGAGAGCATGAAGAAGAGAAGGAGGCTAGGGTTTTCTAATGTCTTGTTCTCAAAAGAAAAATTATATTTTTCTTTTTATACTTAGGGTAATTTGTTTCATAAAACAAATCAACCACAAGTCTCCCAATCCTCTCATAATTTCGGCCAAGGCAAGGAATTTTTGTTTGATTTTGTTTCCAAAACAAACAAATCCTATTCCTTACTTAATGAGAAATTCGGCCAAGCTAAGGTATTTTAATTTGATTTTGTTTCCCAAACAAACAAATCATATTCCTTATCCAATGAGGAATTCAACCATGGTGATGGATTTTGATTTGATTTTGTTTCCCAAACAAACAAATCATATTCCTTATCTAATAAGGAATTCGACCATGGTGATGATTTTTGTTTCAAAATAAGTCTTAGCCTTATTAAATTATCTCTTATATAATTCAGTTCTATTTTTAATAATTATCATAATTATTAATACTTACATTAACTTTTAATGCATAGTCTCAAGTGTGATGTAATTAATATTAATAATCATATTAATAAAATTTATTCTTTGTGAGCATATAATTAGACTATCCAATTATATTAACTCCGCTAAAGTATATCGAGCTAGCACGGGGACCAAATGGACCTACGGTTATGAGCTCCAATAATCTCGAAATATTAATTAAGATCTTAATTAAATATTCTGAATTATTAACTCCGGGTTATTCCACTAAAAATCTGAAGCTGCACTCTCGTTGTCGTAGATGAAATATTAAGCCGAACCAAGTCGGTGTCTACCGATATAGTCATTGCATACGAATTGATCCTTCACGGGTATCTCGTAATTAGAGCCGGGTCATAATGTCCGTTATACCCCTCTAATTATTTTTACCTTAAGTACCATTGATTCTCCAATGAACGATTTATTCATAACTATTATGAATATTAATCTTTCTATTCGTAATAGAAAGACTTGAGCGCTCAAATCGTTCAAGTACCGAATCAACCCTTAAGAAAGATACTCATCTACTTCTCGCAAGAAGAAGTGAACTCCATGTCTATGTAAAATGTTCCCAGCTACAAAATAAACTGTGCCCCCAAAGTACGTAGCTATTGGTTGGGATTGCTACACCAATCTCACCTTTGTAAATCAAAGGACACAGCCTGCCATGCAGGAGTTCGTAGTACACTCAGGATTAAGATTAATCCATTTATGACCATCAAGTAGATGGAAATGACTTTCTTTGCTTAACGGATATTATAAGAATGTCATTTCTATCTGGGTCCAGTCCTATATGATCGCATCATACAAGGTGCCTCCATTCTCATGTCTCTACATGGACGATCCGGATAAGATCGCCATACAAATATAAAATGGACCGCAGCTATAGAGAAAACCGCAAATAAAGTACCCGGTTTGTTTGCTCTCTATGGAATATTTAAGATTACTAACTTCAGACTCAAATCCTCTGGTGTATGACACTCATACACTAAGTCTGAAGGTACATAAGTAATCTACGGTATTTACAAAGATATATAATATGCGAAAGATAAACAAACAATTTTTATAAATGAATAATGCATCGTTTTATTTCAAAACGCATGAAACCGTTTACATCACATGTAGCTCTAGGGCATACATCCCAACAATCTCCCACTTGCACTAGAGCAAATGTGACATGTCACGTAATCTTGAACCATCTAGGTGACCTTCAAAAATTTTAGCCGGCAAGGTCTTTGTAAACGGATCAGCGAGGTTCTCTGCGGATGCAATCTTTATGATGGAAACGTCTCCTCTCTGCACTATCTCCCTGATGAGATGATATTTCCTCTCTATATGCTTTCCCCTCTTGTGGCTTCTTGGTTCTTTGGAGTTTGCCACCGCTCCACTATTCGCAATAGAGGGTGAGTGGTCTATCCATATCTGGAACAACTTCTAGATCTCCCAAGAATTTACGGAGCCAGACTGCTTCCTTAGCTGTTTCACAAGCCGCTACATATTCAGCCTCCATGGTGGAGTCGGCAATGCAAGATTGCTTTATGCTCCGCCACACAATAGCCCCACCACTTAGGGTGAACACTGATCCAGATGTGGATTTCCTGGAATCAACATCCGTCTGAAAATCAGAGTTTGTGTATCCCCTTAGGATCATATCCTCACTGGAATACACTAGCATATAATCTCTCGTTCTCTTAGATACTTGAGAATGTGTTTCACAGCCACCCAGTGATCCAATCCCGGGTTTGACTGAAACCTACTGACTACTCCCATGCAAATAGATGTCCGGTCTCGTGCATAACATGGCATATATGAGACTACCAACTGCTGAGGCGTATGAGATATGTCTCATTTCCTCAATACTTTGAGTTGTCTTAGGGGACTGTTCCTTTGACAAATAAATTCCATGCCGATAAGGCAGATTGCCTTTCTTAGAATTCTGCATCCCAAATCGCACAAGGATCTTGTCGATGTAGGATGCCTAAGACATAGCTAACAGTTGTTTCTTCTCGATCTCGAAGTATCTGGATCCCAAGAACATAACTGGCCTCTCCAAAATCTTTCATTTGGAATTGCTCAGCTAGCCAGGTTTTTACGTCTGATAATATCCTTACATCATTCCCAATGAGTAAAATATCATCAACGTATAAAACAAGAAAAAACACCTTCCCGTCAATGACGCGCTTGTATACACAAGGCTCATCAACATTCTGCTCAAAATTATAAGACTTGATCGTTGTGTCAAATCTTATATTCCAAGATCGAGATGCCTGCTTGAGTCTATAAATAGACCTTTGCAGTTTGCAAACTTTTACTCTTGACCTTGGGCGATGAACCCTTCTGGTTGTATCATATAGATACTTTCATCAAGATTGACATTCAAGAATGCAGTCTTGACATCCATTTGTCAAATTTCATAGTCATAATATGCGGCAATGGATAGAGAAGTGTGATGGATTTAAGCATAGCTACAGGCGAGAAAGTTTCCTCATAGTCAACTCCCTCTTTCTGGGTATAACCTTGGCCACTAGTCTAGCCTTGAAGGTCTGTACCTTCCCATCTGATCCCCTCTTCCTCTTGTAGATCCACTTGCAACCTATGGGTTTCACCCCATCAGGTTGGTCTACAAGTTCCCAGACCAAGTTGGAGTACATGGACTCCATCTCTAGGTTCATGACTTTGAGCCATTCCTCTTTGTCAGAATCATCCATTGCACTACTATAGGTTAATGGATCATCTATACCATCGCTGAAGGCGACAACTTGCCCCTAGGTAGCGATCAGGTTGTCGCACAACCCTCCCACTGCATCTAGGTGGTAGATCATTCTGACTGGGTAGCATCTGACTATCAGATGTCGAAGGTGCTATGTATTTGTCAACTTTCGTTGACGATGGTGTGCTGGTCGAACCAGTAAGTAACTCCTCGAGTAATATTTTACTACGAGGCTTGAACTCCCTCATATAGTCATCCTCTAGAAACCTAGCATTTGTCGATACAAATACTTTGTTATCATCGGGACTATAGAAGAATCCACCCCTAGTCTCCTTCGAGTAGCCTACAAATAGGCACACCTGAGAACGTGGTTCCAACTTTGTAGTCTTATTCTTCAGCACATGTGCTGGACACCCCCATATACGGAAATGTCGTAAACTAGTTTTACGACCATTCCACAACTCTAAGGGAGTCTTAGGAACAGACTTAGATGGAACTACATTAAGGATATATTGCGGTTTGCAGTGCATATCCCCAGAATGAACTAGGTAGTGAGCTATAACTAAACATAGATCTCATCATGTCTAGTAGGGTTCGATTTCTCTTTCTGCAACACCATTTTGTTGTGGTGTTCCAGGTGCTGTGAGCTGGGATACTATCCCATGCTCAACTAAGAATTCCTCGAAATCTCTGTCAAGGTATTCCCCTCCACGATCTGATCGTAGAGTTTTGATTGTCTTACCTAATTGGTTCTCAACCTCAGCACAATACTCCTTGAACTTTTCAAAGGTATCTGATTTGTGATGCATTAGGTAGACATACCCATATCTTGAATAATCGTCAATGAATGTGACGAAGTATTCATAACCACCTCGAGCATTTACATTCATCGGTCCGCAAACGTTCGAATGTATTAGTTCTAGTAGTTGATTGGCTCTTATACCTTTTCCAGTGAAAGGTCTCTTGGTCATTTTTCCTTCTAAACAGGATTCACAAACTGGTAAAGTCCCGAGCTTTAACTGGTTTAAGGCTCCGTTCTTTATCAATCTATTTATCCGGTCAAGGTTGATGTGACCAGTCTAAGATGCCATAGATATGTGTCATCGTGAGAATCTTTGGTTATTTCAACCTTAAACATTTCAGTGTTGAGCAGTGACCTATGTGTTAACGGTCTTAACACATACAAGTTATTTTCTGAGTTTCCTGTGCATATAGTTAATCCATTTCTACCAATAATAACCAAATTGCTATTAAAAGAAACTGAATAACCATCATCCAAAAGTCTAGAAACATAAATCAAATTCCTGCGAAAACCATGAATGAATAACACATTGTTCAAATTTAAATAACTATTATTAATAAAATTTAAACTGGAAACTCCCACTGCTCTTGCTGAAACGACATCCCCTGTCCCGACCCTCATGGTGTAATCACCTTTAGCAAGGTCCCTCCATGAATCAAGTAGTTGTAAAGAAGAACAAACATGGTTAGTGGCCCCAGAATCAATAATCCAAGCGGATTTATCATCCTCCACTAATAGAGATTCAATAACGAGTAAATCATATTTACCTGTTTCCTTTTTCTCCTTTAGCTCAACAAGGTATTTAGGACAGTTGCTTTTCCAATGCCCATTCTTGTCGCAATGGAACATTTTCCTTTGGGCTTGGCATCCTTGGAGCCTTTCTTGTTCTTATTTTTCATGCGCTTACCCTTAGCCTTTCCAGTGCTTTTCTTCTTCTTCTTTGCAGATTTAGAAGATTCGGCAACATTTGCCTCTGCATTGGACTTACGAGGATCCACAAGCATGGACTCGTAATGGGTGAGCTCATTAAGCAGTTGGGTCAAAGTAAAAGACAACTTGTTCATAACATAGTTGCTTTTAAACTGCAGGAAACTCTTCGAAAGAGTTTCCATAATCATGGTCATCTGGCTACGCTCGTCAATACGAGCTGCATGGGTTTCAGCAGTGTTGAGATAAGTCATCATCCTTAAGATGTGCGCTCGAACTGATGTCCCATCCTTCATCCTAGCAGTCATCGCTGAGACCATGGCCTTATGGCGTTGACGCTCCGAAGGCTGTCCAAACATGCCCTGCAATGACTCCATCATCTGAGATGCTAGAGCCATAGGTTCATGCTTTGCAGCAAGAACCTCAGACATCCCTGCTAGCAAGTAGCAGTGGGCTTTTTCATTTGCTGTGACCCATTTTTGGTAGGTATCGCGCACAGCTTGGCCAGCATTTCTGGCCGGCTCGGGAGGACGTTCCTCCGTCAGGACAAACTTTAGGTCTTCACAGACTAGGATAACGTTCATGTTACTTTTCCACTTAACATAGTTTTCTCCGGTAAATTTATCGTTTGAGAGTATGGAAATAATTGGAGAAACCATGGCTGAAAATAAAATAAACATGCATTCAACATTCATTCATCGTATATTAAAATCATCAAAGAATTTTGGCATAAAATTAAACATGATGCAAGAACCATGAATAATGAATTAGAAACCTAAGAGAATTGCTACGCCACAGAAACCTATCATCCCACAAGTAAGTGCCGCCGTAGAGTAGGTCAAGTACTCGCATGATAGATCAAGACAATCTCAGTCAATTTAATATATGCGGGAATAACTCTTATTCCTATATTAATCAACTACCGTTTATTTGATCAAGGAATTTCATTAACAGTTAATTATTCCTTTGTGAGTGTTACCCGCCGTTTCAGGATTCTTTGACTTAACGAGTGAAGTTTCGTCGTATGGTAGGTCAGTTCACAAGATACATCTAGAATCTCTATCCTCTCGGAACCCAAACTTGATATTGACCCAAAATGGACACCATCCGTAGGGGGACAAAAACAAAGCGTTCTCGAGGCGCCTTTTGAATCTCACGTTTTTGGACTAACAACGGAGATCGTGGGATGTACTGTCGTATATCCCTCTCCCACTCATTATTTTAAATATAAAGGTTTCTATCTAAAAAATCTAATATTTTATTTTAACTAGTGTGGATAAACTTATAGCGGCTAAATCATAATTGTTATTTACACTAGTTTGTCATAAGTGAGCTAAATCAATTTTAACTATTAAAATTGTGTCACTAATATTAATCTCTACTAATATGTTTACTCTATTAAACTAATTTAATTAGAGTGGTATAAGTGAGTTACAATATTTTAACTCTTAAAATACTAGGCACTTAAGGGTCTAAAATCATGGAATTCTAAAAGGTCAAAATTCAATTAAACATTTTAATAAATTTTTAGTGCGTTATAAAATCCAATGGTACGTGGAATTGTATCCCGAGTGCAGACCATATTTCCGTCCATTCGGAATCGGCTATGGAATTTATATCCGGGTTTCCATCCTATATACCAATGGAATTTATTATGCACCAATTAAGCCCAATATATTAGAATTCAAGTTTTAGACTATAAATCCAATTAATCTAATGAATGATTTCAATGCATATCATTTTTAACTTAAACATTTTAAATTACATAAAATCATAATTTTATGTTTATAATGATAATGCATCTATGACATGTTATGGCAAGTAAAATGCATGAGTGGGCACCCTAAGCTATATGACATGTTATTCAAACAATTCGAAATAAACATACATATAACATAAAAATTATTTTGCATTGACCGGGCTCTTATTTTTCCTATACTAATCTAATTAGTACAAAAGATTCACCAAGGCATTCCTTGGCCTTCAAATCCCGCTCCAAAGTGGTGTTGGCTTTCTTTGCGACTTCGGTGCTCCAAATTACAAAGAATTGAAACTTTACATTGAAAATTAAAATTACAACAAATATAAACAATGGCCTTACATCCCAAAACCAAAACCAACTACAAAAATAAGAGCCAGAAAAATTTACGACCAATGCAAAATCCATTCATCACATGAATATCACAATGCGCCCACTCATCTAAACATGCATATCATATTTATAACTCATATAAATATATTAAAAACAGAAACTTTAAATGAAAAAGTGAAGGGTTAAGAGCACTTTTCAACCTCGCTCTTGATGCCAATTGTAGGAAACGCTTTCCCTCGCGCAGTGGAAGCGGTTAGGCCCACAGATCGAACTTGAAAAATTTTCTGCTTTGCCCTTCCATTGACCGAATGGTACCAGTGGGTATACTGAAATTTTGCTTCTTTTTTACACAAGATTTCAGCCCCGGAATGCCCCCGAAATAGTCCCCGAACAGCCCCTTGAACTGCAGTGAAATAGCGGATTGTTTTGCACCTGTTACACGCGTGAACTGCACCCAAACCAGTCCACAATTTGCGTGAACTGCTGTATGTATTTAGGTCTGATTTTTCACTTAAAAATCAATCCTAACTCAGCCCTAAAATTACCCCAAAGTGTTTCCCAAAAACTGAATTAAAACCAAACAAAAACCGAGCCCCAAAATTGGTGATGTGCGTGCGGCAGTGGGGAACTTACTGCCTCACTGCCGTGAGTTACTAGAGAGGGGAAGAAGAGATTTCCAACTCCACAAGATCTTCCGAGCTATGTCTCGTTACTTACGGAGGGTAGTGTGCGCTACGCTCACAAATTTATCCCTAAACGTTTTAGAGATTAATTCACACACCGAAATAATTTTCAGGTTCTTCAATTAACTTTCTCAACTCTTGAGAGCATGAAGAAGAGAAGGAGGCTAGGGTTTTCTAATGTCTTGTTCTCAAAAGAAAAATTATATTTTTCTTTTTATACTTAGGGTAATTTGTTTCATAAAACAAATCAACCACAAGTCTCCCAATCCTCTCATAATTTCGGCCAAGGCAAGGAATTTTTGTTTGATTTTGTTTCCAAAACAAACAAATCATATTCCTTACTTAATGAGGAATTCGGCCAAGCTAAGGTATTTTGATTTGATTTTGTTTCCCAAATAAACAAATCTTATTCCTTATCCAATGAGGATTCGGCCATGGTGATGTATTTTGATTTGATTTTGTTTCCCAAACAAACAAATCATATTCCTTATCTAATAAGGAATTGACCATGGTGATGATTTTTTTGTTTCCAAAATAAATCTTAGCCTTATTAAATTATATCATATATAATTCAATGTTCTATTTTAATAATTATCATATAATTATTAATACCTTACATTAACTTTTAATGCATAGTCTCAAGTGTGATGTAATTAATATTATTAATCATATTAATAATATTTATTCTTTGTGAGCATATAATTAGACTATCCAATTATATTAACTCCTCCGCTAAAGTATATCGAGCTAGCACGGGGACCAAATGGACCTACGGTTCTGAGCTCCAATAATCTCGAAATATTAATTAAGCTCTTAATTAAATATTCTGAATTATTAACTCCGGGTTATTCCACTAAAAATCCGAAGTTGCACTCTCGTTGTCGTAGATGAAATATTAAGCCGAACCAAGTCGGTGTCCACCGATATAGTCATTGCATACGAATTGATCCTTCATGAGTATCTCGTAATTAGAGCCGGTCATAATGTCCGTTATAACCCTCTAATTATTTTTACCTTAAGTACCATTGATTCTCCAATGAACGATTTATTCATAACTATTATGAATATTAATCTTTCTATTCGTAATAGAAAGACTTGAGCGCTCAAATCGTTCAAGTACCGAATCAACCCTTAAGAAAGATACTCATCCACTTCTCGCAAGAAGGAGTGAACTCCATGCCTATAAAACGTTCCCAGCTACAAAACAAACTGTGCCCCCAAAGTACGTAGCTATTGGTTGGGATAGCTACACCAACCTCACCTTTGTAAACCAAAGGACACAGCCTGCCATACAGGAGTTCGTAGTACACTCAGGATTAAGATCAATCCATATATGACCATCAAGTAGATGGAAATGACTTTTTTTGCTTAACGGATATTATAAGAATGTCATTTCTATCTTGGTCCAGTCCTATATGATCGCATCATACAAGGTGTCTCCTTTCTCATGTCTCTACATGGACGATCCGGATTAAGATCGCCATACAAATATAAAATGGACAGCAGCTATAGATAAACCACAAACAAAGTACCGGTTTGTTTGCTCTCTTATGGACTATTTAAGATTACTAACTTCAGACTAAAATCCTCTGGTGTATGACACTCATACACTAAGTCTGAAGGTACATAAGTAATCTACGATATTTACAAAGATATATAATATGCGAAATAAAAATAAACAATTTTGATAAATGAATAATGCATCGTTTTATTTCAAAATGCATGAAACCGTTTACATCACATGTAGCTCTAGGGCATACATCCCAACAATAAGATCCGTCAGTTCTGTGTACAGAGCATAGATAGTCCATATATGATTAGCAGTCTGTTAAATCTGTGGCCACAGTATACTTCGGAAGTAAGTTCTGAATGTTATTTAGAGATTGCTAATAGATACGTCGACAGGATAATACTTATAGAGATTTGATGTTTACATCTATATCTCTGGGATTATCCGGATACCTGTGACGGAGGGATTATACGTATGCGATGACCTCAACCTGTATGATTCAGCGAGTTTATCTGTGGTCGTCATAATTTACGGGTGGGTAAGTTATGGACACGAAATTGGATTTGTGACCGATATACCTGAATCTAGAGAGTCTCACTAATGAAATATACTCGTAGAGCATTAGGACAACTTTTATGAAAATGATGATTATTTATAAATCGTTTAAACGTTAAACGAAAAAACATGCGAATGGGCCGAACTGTCATTTCCTAATTAATGTTATTTGTATTTAATATATGATATTATTAAACACACATTATTAAATGTCAAATAAAGGTATTTGACATATATCATTAATACATGTATTTAAGATATTTAAAGTAAATATAATACATATATTTGATATTTGTATTTAATTATTATTTAATTGTTAAGTGATTAATATAATTAAAATATAAATATCTTACCAAATGATAAAGTTAGGAAATGATTATAAGTGTAAATTGTTGACTTTAAAGTAAAGGAAATGGTAGTCAAATTAGATTTGACTTCTTAGATATTTGTTTTAAATTGTTTAAAATTGAAATATCAATTTCCTTTATTTATTAGCATTTTCGGCCAAGACCTTAAATAAATATAAGTGTTATATTTTTAAGTTGCTTTTGTTGACTTGTTGAATTTTCATTAAAGTTGTAATGATCAAATTGCAAGTTGATTAAAGTAAGCTTTAAATGAAACAAAAATTAAATATCTAGATATTTTTCCTTCACCAAATTGGGCCAAGGGCATTTGTACGAGGTATATATTGTTTTGTTTCATCTTTTAGGGTTTAAGAAGTTCATTTGAGATCAAAATAACATAAAAGAGAGTTGAGAGCAAAGCTTGAAGTTCAAAGCGAAAAGGCTTGAAAAAGCTTGTTTTTGTAAGTCTTTCTTTAATGTCTTCAACATGAAATATGTTTCTAACATGCTTAACTTCATTTTTTGACGCTTTGATGTTATCTCTACTCTTATATTTTATGTTTATATGGTTGTGAACTTGAATGAAAGATTGATGCATGTAAGTAAGCTTGAAATGGTTTCAAAGCTTTACTTTTGATTTTAGAAAATCAAAGTTGCCATTCTAGAGTTAGTAAGTCACTCCTTGGTGACCTATAATTGTTCTAGAGTTTTTTCAAAGTGGTGAGGCTTGATTGGTGAAGTATTGAATGGATTAAAGTGTTGGATTTTGTAAATTTGGTGAAATTGGACAATTTGATGAAATTGAAAAATTAGGGTTCATAACCCATTCCAAATTTGGGGCTTTTCATATATGTGATGTATTATGGTATGAATATGATGCATGTAAAATTTTAGGTTGATTGGATTTGATCTTGGCATGTTTTGAACTAAAGGGACCAAATTGCAATTAATTGAGAATTTTGGGTGGCTCACGACATTTGCTCAAAAATTGGGGATTTGTGTGAAATCCGATTTTGATGCATTAGATGTGTTGAAAAACATTTTATAAATGATTTAGAATCATCGAAAATTATATTTGACAACTTTTGGACTAAAATGACCAGTTTACAAAGTTTTGGGGTAATTCAGTAATTACCAAGAAATTTGATCTCTTGTGTAATTCTTCAGAATTTGATAATTGGATAATTAAATAAATAAGTTTATTTTATTTATCCGAGAAAAATTTTTTGAAATCGGAAAATTTTGATTTTCCGCGATTCCGCTGCGTTACCAATATTCCCCCTTAAAACCCTAACAAAATGGTATTAGAGCGAGTCTGATTCTGGACTCCCCGATATGATTAACCCTTTAAAATCTAATGCTTGTTCTTTTCTTTACTTGTTGCATGCATATATTTATTTAATTTGGTTAAATAAATTAAAAGAATCTTTTATGGAATATCCCCGCTTAATAAGGTTTTAAAGTAACTGGTATTTGGAATACTTGTTTCTTGGTTCGCCTTGTCAATACGGTTTATAATATTTTTCTGTGACTACATCTGAGACCGTGCCTCTACTGTGAGGGTGTAGCCGATAGAGATTTATTTATGCCAGATGTATATTAGATACTAGATAAATTCAAGCGAAAGCGGAATCCTGAACGTGCCCTAGCTGTCAGGGTTACACAAGTAACTTGAGTTTATCATTGACGAGTTTAACCTTGGTACGTCTCCTTGTGGGCCTTCCTTAGCAGCGATAATGAGAAACGACCAGGACCGAAAACCCATGAGTCACTAGTGAGTGATTGACAATGAGTTGTCTACCTGTGAATATATGTAGGCGAGACCGTGCCTCTACTGTGAGTCGAAATATATTCATGGGGTCCTCTTCCCATTATGGAATTTGATTTAATTATTGAATTCTTGTTTTTCTTGGGGATTACGGTATTGCGTAAAATAGTGGGAGGCACTGCTAAGCTTAAAAATTCCTTAACTTAGGCAGTGTGTATTATTATGGAAATAGCCGCTTGTTTGTTTTCCTTAATCTATATTAGATAGAATTAAACTTTGAATTCAATGCACACATTTTTTGATATGTTATCTGACTTGACTCTTGGTTGCAGTTATTCTAGAATAGGTTCTATATACTACTAGACTAGGATATTATTAGATTGGTCTAAACCATCAGGAATTGTTATTCCGATTTTCTTTAAAAATCAAGATGGTTAATGACTTAGTTTCTAAGTCATGATAGATAATCTAGATATATATCCCTTTTAGGATATAATACTTTAGAGAGAATAGTTTCTTATGCAGTAAAAATTGACTTGAATTAGTTCATGTCTCGAGATTCTTGACTGGCATTAAGAAAGCCCCATTAGGTATTTGTTTATCTAGTAATGACGTTTCTTAGCTTTAATTACCTTTAGAGGCAATGTGTCTGACACAATTTGCTAATCAGTTATTTGCAATTGTTGTGAATAGTTGAATGCAAATAGTAAAGCTAAAGAAATGAGATGTGTATAGTTGTGTATAGAAAATATCGATTTTCACAATACTACAACTATAGGTATTGGATACCAGATCTCTCGTCTAGTTATTTAAAATATTAGTTAATGATTATTTTGATATTTGATATCGGAACTTGCGACTATTGGATAGTTACTTGTTCTTTATAAATAATTATTATATATTTTAAATATAACTAGTAGTGTCATTGACGTTGAGATAAACATTAAGAAAAATTATTCGGTAAAAGTAAATAATTTAGAACGGAGCTTTATGAGATTTTATCACTTAAGCATTTGATGTTTATTCTGTATGGTAAATGATGGTTTGATATGAGATCACACCACATATCCTTATCCATTTAACGAATATTGTATTTGGGAAGTGATTAAGATCTCGTTTAACCAATGATTGTCATTGGACCACCAGATTTATTTAACTGATACATTGGATATATGTAGTTTAATAAATTGTAATTGCTTAAGGTAGTTTTCTTTACTTCGTAACTTAGTTTATGAATTGTCATAACTTACTTACATGTTTCTGAAAGAACACATATTGAACGTCTTGAAATGATCACGAACTTTCAATCTGTTCTGATGAAACGTAGATTGAATATTTTTGACTTGTTCAAATATATTCAATCTGAAGTTTTTAGAGAACTCTATCCTCAAAATTCATTACATGTCTTTGAACTGTTCAAAGATTATTGATATGATCAAATGTATGAATTTAAAGCAATTAGTTCTAAGGTTATTCAATGAATATGATTCTTATTCAATATAATTCTTCCACGGTTCCATCTTGATGGAATTGAGTAGTGGGAGCAGTCGAATCTTATATGATTTGATTCGTTTGATATTGAATGTTACCAAATTAGTTTCAATACTCTTGGGGATATGCTCCAGTAACACTAGTTCATCTTTTAATTTAGGTTCCATTAATTTCCACAGTTGCATATATGATATGTATAAGTAGAAAATCCGAATCTTGAAAAGTTTAAGATTTGAATCTTTTTTTTTATATAATAGTTATATAATGGAAATTACTTACACCTCGGAGGTATAAGTAAAAGTTTATCATTTATTCTATTTTATAGAATATTGTATTCTATTTAATAAAATATCTTTCCTACGATCATAAGTAATAAAATCGTTTTATTACTTGGTGTGTAACATCAGATGTTAATTATTGTAGAAAAGACTTGACTTATTGAAGTCGAATGTGAGAATGATAAACAATAATTGGAACTACATAATTAATAAGATGAAACAACCCTTATACATCTTCCGTACAAGTCCAATGGATAACAGAATCATTCACGAGTATTTGATACTTAATGGTTCTGTTGTTTTCTATGAAGAAAAATTATCCTATAACTTATAATGGAAGCGATATTTGATATCGATTCTGGAAGTTCACCATTGAACCATACATCTAAGAGTTTCATAGCTTACTACGATCAAGTTTTGAACTTGATTACGCTTTCATTATGAATTAGTTCATGATATGTGCTAATTGTTTGCGCAGTGAAAGCAGTGTGAGCTTATTAAAGGTTTGACCTTTACAGTATGACAGTGAGAAAAGTTATACTCAGTAATCTATTGTAGATTCTGAGAAAACTTGTCTCTAGTCACGCTTATTGAACAATTAAAGGTATATTGATTAATGTTGATATTAAACTGTATATTTTAGCTAAAGAACACAAAGTGGTATTTTTGAATGACTTATTCAGATAAGAGATCATTTGTGATTTCTTTGTTTGAAGAGTTCATTCTGGAATGGCCCTAGAGTTTGTGTTCTGCTGAGATCGCAGTTTAGTGTGCTAGCTTATAGAGTCTATTGTAGACTCGGATAAGTCTTCCGAAAATCCTTATTCTGTATTTTTGATATCAGTCAGATTGTCTGATCTTGTCAAAGTATAGAGAATACATATTGATGAGCGGAAAATATATCAATATTTACCGCCCCTTTAACTTAATATTTTATTTAGTTTCTCGGGTTTAATGAACATTTTGATGTGTTTTAGTTTATTTTGCAGATAAAATAATATCGGGTCTCAATGAAATCATTTAGGATGAAATATGGGTCAAATAATGGCAATTATTGGACTTGATATTTTAATTTTGGAGATTGGAAACTTGAAAGGGCGTTTTGACGAAGTGCAGTTTTGGAAATTCCAGTTTTGCGCATCTGTCGTATTTTGGGCATAACGTTTTACTCAGATATCGGATTGAACTGATTCAAGTTCCAGATTAAAGAAGACTCAAAGATCTACAACTTTAAAAGACAAAATAATTTCGAATTCTGAAGATTTCATGCCCGATATTGATGAACCATCCAGAAGTGTGTAGTGTGTAATTATTAAAGTCACTTTCAATCATTTTCAAAGCAAAAAATAAATTAATAAATAAATAATAAAAATTATCAAATCATCACCAAACATGATAAGAGATTAGTGGAGCAATTAATAATGGTTTTGGTGGAGCAATTAGTGGAGCATTAATAATTGATTTGGTGGATGATTGATGGAGGCAAAATTTTGCCTATAAATACCAAGCCATTTCATTTGTAAAATTCATACTTTCTTCTAAGGAATTCCTTAAGAATACTAAGAAGATTGTATCTTGTTTGTTTATTTATAGCTTTTAGTAATTAATTTCCGCTTTCGCACTTTCTTTTCTTTACTTTTCAGTTTTTACTTTCCGCAATTTACTTTTACGCACATTACTTTTCTTTCTTTAATTTTCAGTAATTTACTTTCAGCAATTTACTTTTCAGCATTTACTTTCAGCAATTTACTTTCAGTAATTTACTTTCAGTATTTAATTCAGCATTTACTTTCAGCATTTACTTTCAGTATTTAATTTTCAGTATTTTACTTTATGTCTTTTATTTTATTTAAGTTTTTTTTACTACCCGTAAATATGTGTTGTAACTAAGCCAGTTATCTGGGGTTGTGATGAAATCCAATATCACCGGTTTATAAGGGGTTAAATTATAGTTTGGGTAAATTAAAGGTTTACTTATTAAGTCTTAAGCTTAATGCGTCTTGTTAATTGGCCACTAATAAGATTGATGTGGTAAATCTAAAATAAACTTGACAAAGGAATTTTAGGTTTCAGCCTTAGACTTAATAGCCCACGATCTTCCTTGAGGATAGATAACCCTTTAATAGATTTCCTTACAGGATAGGAATATACCTGTCGGGCGGGGGTAGCCATAATTGGAACTTAAACTTAATGAATCCAGATAATTTGGTTGACATAGACATATGGTTCAATTGGGTTAAACTGGGTATTTGTGTCTGACCATCGACAGAGGCTTACACATAATTTAGTGTTCCAGGTTAATAAATCAATATGTTACCCAACTATAAGATAACCACTTCATCTTTAAAATGATATTGGAAGAAATCACAACCCTAGATAGTTTTAATATTGAATTTTCTTAAAACCTATTTTCGACAAATTTTTTTACTTGCTTTTAAATTTAGAATCGTCACCATTTCAAATTAATCAATCAACCTGTTAGATACTAGTAATCATTTGACCTCATAAAATTAATAGTTTTGATATTAAGTCCTCGTGGGATCGATTTTTATACTACTTGAACGATACGTGCGCTTGCGTTATACGTGTGTGTTTACGCCGGTCACATATGTGCTTGAAGGGTTAGTGGGAGCGTACAAATTACTTTCTAGTGTTATATATCCTAACAACATTATCATTATTATAGTAATAATGAGATGTTTGTAAGGTAAAAGATTTACCTAAGTCTTCTTTACTCTGTGAAAGTAGTGGGAGTAGTCTCTGTTATATTTGATATAAAGTTTTATATAAGATATAAAACTAAGAGACTTATGAGATACTCCTATAATTCGTACATTAGATATGATCTAATAAAGGACATAACTAGGCTATATGTATGACAGTTAGTATAACTGTTGGACAATTATTGTGTGTCTTATATATAGTATTTATCTTTCGTAAAAGATGATTCTTTTTTCGAAAGAGATATTGATAAGAATGTCTAATCAATCTTATGTATCATTTGATGATGACATAGTAAATACTTTATTATATATGATTAAAGATATCGATTTAATCATAATTGTTACGAGTTATTTTGATATCCTATAGACCATAAGATGGATCTTGAAACACGTTCTTTGTGATCTTTGAGATATTAAGAACGGGTTTCTAATTCATGGAGAATACAATATGCAAACATTAGGGTCATATTAGTTTTGAGACTAATTATGACGTTAGACAGTCTACGTCATAAAGAGTCACAAAAGATGCAGTGGGAGTGTTACGCATGATTCAACTGTTACAGTGGAATTAGATGCAACTTATGAAGTATTGACTTATGAAGTTGCATAGTGACCTTATAAATTAGAAGTTTTATATTGGTGTTATGTTTGCGGTTGTTCACATAGTATTTTGGATTTGATCCCTGAATACTTGGACAACTCAGTAGCTGTAGCACAATACTGATGTAGAGTCTCATTCATATTAATGTATAATTTAGATTCTACAAAATGTGAAAGATGCTGGCTATGGGAAACGATTGAGTTTGTTTGACAAACTCATTATGTTATAGCGGACTTACTTCTTGTTGACTACCTCTTAAGTGCTAGGTGAGCTTTTGAGGGCTATGTGTATACGATGCACATTGAGATGTGTATATGATACCGTGGATTGGCACAAGAACAAGTGGGAGAAATTGTTGGGGTTGGTGCTCAGAGCGCCAATCCGGACCGTATTTATGTCTGATTCATGAATACGAACATCATATTTTCCATAATATTACTTATTTATGGTTGTACCTCTTGTTTTTATATACATATTCGATCTGATTATGATTAGATTGAAACTAAATGTTGTTTAGTGATATGTATATTAGACAAAGGCCTGATAATATATAATGCAGTACACAGTTACAAAGCTAGTTTGTAAATGACATTGGGAAGTGTCACTGCTAAATGTATATTATCAGATATAGTTCCTGGTCAAGATTCACTAACACGGGTCGGTTAGTCAAATCTGTTGAGACCAATACATGTCATATATTGAGACTTGGTCCGATGGTTTATCCCAATGAACCATGAGTCTAGGGAGACTCGTATAGACGTGTAGGTGTTTATAGTGGATAAACACTGAACGACTCACCGAAGATTCTTAATGGATGGTACACCAACGTCAATAAGAATCTTCTCGGGTTGAGTAGCATAGTGGCCCTTCGACTTGAGATACCACTGTGGATGTATAAGACATCCTCCACACTTAGATGGCAGTCACGTCACCCATCTATTTAGATCAGACCTCCGCCTATTCATTGGGTGTGGACCGATCCTCGGGATATCCTATGTGTTTCAAGATAAGATCCGTCAGTTCTGTGTACAGAGCATAGATAGTCCATATATGATTAGCAGTCTGTTAAATCTGTGGCCACAGTATACTTCAGAAGTAAGTTCTGAATGTTATTTAGAGATTGCTAGTAGATACGTCGACGTGATAATACCTATAGAGATTTGATGTTTACATCTATATCTCTGGGATTATCCGGATACCTGTGACGGAGGGATTATACGTATGCGATGACCTCAACCTGTATGATTCAGCGAGTTTATCTGTGGTCGTCATAATTTACGGGTGGGTAAGTTATGGACACGAAATTGGATTTTGTGACCGATATACCTGAATCTAGAGAGTCTCACTAATGAAATATACTCGTAGAGCATTAGGACAACTTTTATGAACAATGATGATTATTTATAAATCGTTTAAACGTTAAACGAAAAATACATGCGAATGGGCCGAACTGTCATTTCCTAATTAATGTGTATTTGTATTTAATATATGATATTATTAAACACACATTATTAAATTGTCAAATAAAGGTATTTGACATATATCATTAATACATGTATTTAAGATATTTAAAGTAAATATAATACATATATTTGAGATATTTGTATTTAATTAATTATTTAATTGTTAAGTGATTAATATAATTAAAATATAAATATCTTACCAAATGATAAAGTTAGGAAATGATTATAAGTGTAAATTGTTGACTTTAAAGTAAAGGAAATGGTAGTCAAATTGGATTTGACTTCTTAGATATTTGTTTTAAATTGTTTAAAATTGAAATATCAATTTCCTTTATTTATTAGCATTTTCGGCCAAGACCTTAAATAAATATAAGTGTTATATTTTTAAGTTGCTTTTGTTGACTTGTTGAATTTTCATTAAAGTTGTAACGATCAAATTGCAAGTTGATTAAAGTAAGCTTTAAATGAAACAAAAATTAAATATCTAGATATTTTTCCTTCACCAAATTCAGAAAAGGGCATTTGTGTGAGGTATATATTGTTTTGTTTCATCTTTTAGGGTTTAAGAAGTTCATTTGAGACCAAAATAACATAAAAGAGAGTTGAGAGCAAAGCTTGAAGTTCAAAGAGAAAAGGCTTGAAAAAGCTTGTTTTTGTAAGTCTTTCTTTAATGTCTTCAACATGAAATATGTTTCTAACATGCTTAGCTTCATTTTGTGATGCTTTGATGTTATCTCTACTCTTATAGTTTATGTTTATATGGTTGTGAACTTGGATGAAAGATTGATGCATGTAAGTAAGCTTGAAATGGTTTCAAAGCTTTACTTTTGATTTTAGAAAATCAGAGTTGCCATTCTAGAGTTCGTAAGCCACTCCTTGGTGACCTAGAATTGTTCTAGAGTTTTTTCAAAGTGGTGAGGCTTGATTGGTGAAGTATTGAATGGATTAAAGTGTTGGATTTTGTAAATTTGGTGAAATGGGACAATTTGATGAAATTGACAAATTAGGATCATAACCCATTCCTAATTTGGGGCTTTTCATATATGTGATGTATTATGGTATGAATATGTTGCATGTAAAATTTTAGGTTGATTGGATTTGAAGGGACCAAATTGCAATTAATTGAGAATTTTGGGTGGCTCACGGCATTTGCTCAAAAATTGGGGATTTGTGTGAAATCTGATTTTGAAGTATTAGATGTGTTGAAAAAATTTTTAGAAATGATTTAGAATCATCCAAAATTGTATTTGACAACTTTTGGACTAAAATGATCAATTTACAAAGTTTTGGGGTAATTCGGTAATTACCAAGAAATTTGATCTCTTGTGTAATTTTTCAGAATTTAATAATTGGATAATTAAATAAATAAGTTTATTTGATTTATCCGAGAAAAATTTTTGAAATCGAAAAATTTTGATTTTCCGCGATTCCGCTGCGTTATTGATATTCCCCCTTAAAACCCCAACAGAAGTATCACTCCATTCATATGGAGATGATGATCAAGTAGGATACAGAACTGGTACTCTTATATGCTGCAGCTATCGGGATAATATGACAAGGTCATAGTTATCCGATTATAGAGACTAGTTACCAGAGATCCGATATATGCTTCGTACGGGGCAGACACAATTCCAGCCCCAATCCTAGCACGTGACATCCGATACTGGATCGCAATACGCAATACTACATATACTACGCCTGATATAGATTAAAATATTCCTTTAAGAATATTTCTGGAGAATTGGGTAGGCACGGTGCTTTGCTAGAAGCCAACCATGTCTTGTAAATCGGTAAAAATGTAGTACTTGGTACGTACGTGTTCGGATAGTTCGACGACCGGATTTACTGCCAACATATCTGGGGCTCTCATGGGTCGCTTCCGGAAGATTCACCGATGACGTATGACTCGGACATAATAAATCTAGGATTAATTATAAGAGAGAGAAATTTAATCTGAGATTAATTACAGAGATATTTTATCTGGGATAAAATTCTTTTTAAAGAGGGAGAACGATTAATTTGGAATTAATCGATAAAATAATATATTCGATATATTATACGAAATTAGATTTCGACGCGGAATTAAAATTGGATTTTAATTCGGGTGAACGAGTTAATTTAGAATTAATTCGTTAGCGACGTGTATAGTAATTTTGCTATGCATAATTATTTAATTAAATTTGATCTAATTACGTCGCAACGGAAAATTCGTTAATTCGGAATTAGCGAACCCGAGCCCGGGAGTGTTTGCAGGAACACTCGCATTTTGAATCAAGTGAGGCACACTAGTCACATCACAAGTCACATCACTTGTCTATCACATCACCTTTTGGTTGATGGGATTTGATGGTTGCTTACCAAACACTCAAGTGTGATGGATTGAATGACTAATACCATTTTTAATTAATTTTGGTATATCATTTGACTTGGTTTTTGAAATCAAAATACAACACACAAATTCTTCTCTGCCTCTCCCTCACTCACGACACTTGGTGCCAATGTTATCTCAAATTTCTCTCATGGCCGAGAGATAGAAGAAGCAAAGGAAAGATTTGTGGCAAAATTTTCAATGATGCTAGCACATCCAAGGGGTCTTACAAAAGTGATAGGGAAACCCATTCATGAGCATGTAATCCATAATCAAAGCTTGTAGCTTGAAGACAACTCAAGGAGGACAACCAAAGGCTTGGCCGAATTCCATGGAGCAAAGAAAACTTTTGTGTTCATCACATCCAAAAGCCGATCAAAGTAAGTATTTCTGCAACTTTACTTTGATGTATTCGTACTTTTCATCGCTTAATATGATCTTGGTTTGACCTAGAAAACCCAACAATGGTATCAGAGCCTTGATTAAGTATGAAATTGAATTAGGGTAAAATTTGGGTAAAATTGATTTGAGCATGATTTGATGAAATTGTTTGATTGAGTATGCTTGAATGATGATAACTTAGAGTTATGCATGATCAATTTGATGAAAATTGAATTAGATTAGATTTTCCCCAAAAATTAGGATTGGCTGAGAGTTTGAGAAGCCCTAATGTCATGGTGATTTTTGTTTTTTGATCATTGGATGAGTTGAAAGACTTGGGATAAATTGATTTAGGATTTAATTGGATTAAAATCGAAATCGGATTTAAAATCCCTAAATTGCCGTGAGCTTCAAAGCATGAATTGTGATTGATTTTGCTTCAATTGTGTTGGACATGAATTGATAATTAGAATGCATGATTAATTATGTAAATTGGTATTTTGGAAATATTGATTTAAGTAATTAATTATGGCTAATGTACTTTAGTTAATTGAATTGTGAAATTTGGAATTTTGTAATTTAATTAGTTGGGCTTAATTTGGAATTGGGCCATTAAAGTTGTATTTGGGCTTAATGGGCTTGGTTGGGCCAAGTTTGGTTTAGGTTAATTGGTTGGATCCAATTGGGCCTAAAACCATTTCCATAAAGTCCAAATATGATTAAATGGGCATTTAATATTTTAATTGGGCCTAATGGACTTAAAATGATTTTTGGCAAATGTTGATTCCTTATTGGGCTTTGGTTACCAAAGTCCATGCCTTATAAATTAATTGAAAGCTCATTGGACTTTAATTAAATTGACATTGGATGTTAATTGGGCTTTGAGACCCGTTAAGATTAGATTTAGAATCTAAGTCGCAAAGACTCATTAATAAAGTGTAATTATTTAATTTAGAATTAAATAATTAAAGAATTAGTATTGAATACAAATTAAATTAGATTTAATATTGTAGTTTAATATAATTCAAGAATTCGTACTTTGAGTACTTATTCTTAAAACGAGTCGGACTCGCGCAAATCAAATCGTTGTTTGAACATTGGATGCTCATTAATTTCAGATTAATTAATTGGATTAGATTGATTGATAACATGCTTCGTGTGAATACATGGATGTGATGTATGAATAATGTATATCAGATGGATATTAGATGGGTGAGAGCAATTATGGAAATTGTTGTAATAAATTTAGAATTTATTAAATTGGACCTGCGTGTCCAGCCTATTACCTCTTGACTCTTTGTATTTCTCTTCTCACATATTCCCCTAAATGTAAATGAGGTTTCTTTAGAAGTGTTATGTAATTGGGTAGAAGTAAGATTTGTGCTAGCGGGAGAGAGGAAAGTGAGAGATTTGTTATAGGAACAAGTTATTTTAAATATCCATCCGCATATCATTATTAATTTAATTTACTGCGCCTTATTATGCTTTTAGAATGCATGCTTAAGGCTGTATGATGAGACCTAATCAAAGATAATTAATTGGTTGCCAATTACGCAAAAACCCTCAACAAATATTAAGCATTTTTCCTTCCATTGAGTGATTCTCTCTCAAGATCCAAGATTGGCACTGGTTTGTTGGCCAAAGTCAAGACCTTTTTCCATCGCGGATGTGTTTGAATCATGAAGGCTTTGTTCCATATCGCATGTCTTGTCCAAGTTGTGATTTGTTGGCCACACTCAAGATCACTTCTTGTCCATCGACATCGATTACGAAGCTTTCCAAGGTCAATGGGTCCCGCTTAACTGGAATCATTAAGTTCGTTGTGCCAAAGCCAAGGCTTAGTTGATTCAGAGGAAAAAGGTTAGGGAATATATCAGATATATTGGCATATATTAGATATATATTTCGGACTTGGATGTCCACCTACTGGATCTAGGAATTGGATGAGATCCAATTGATCTTAGAGATCTACCTAGTTAAATATCATACAGCTTGTTGGCCAAAGTCAAGGTTGTGTGTTATTTAACGGGATCCTAGCCCACTAGGAAACTAGGTTTCCCGAGTACTCAATAGAGGGTTAGAGGCTCGCCGAAAAATAGTGGGAGGCAAGTATTAAATTTGCAATTTCGTTTAGATACTATTTCATTTTTCGTCATTAATTAATAAATATATTAGTCGGACTAATATTTAATTGTTGTTTTAAATTAAACAGTTGGACAGTATTCAAACTATTTCAATTTATAGTTGATTATATAATTGGATTATAGTAATCAATATATATTTGAATTTAACCAATTAAATTATAGTTGATTATATAGTTAGACTATAGTAATCATTATATTCAATAGTACCTGAAATCGTTGATTGGATAGTTGGACTATAGCAATCAAGATAACTGAAAGATTAGTGTTTAAAAACATAATCCTGGGTGAAAATGTCATTAAACGACTTTAATTTTCAAATTGGGAATAAAATCTCATGATAGTCCTGGGAACTGAGAAGTTACTCTATTTGATAGAACAAACTCTTGGGCCTAAGCCCGGAGTTGAGCAAATAGTAGAACATGATCTTTGGAAGATTCATGTGATGATAATTTTAGTGCTCAATCATTTATGCTTGCTGTAAAGACTCCTTAATTTCTTCGTCAAAACTATGGATTAGATCCTTAAACCATGATGTTGAAATTGAAGGATCTTCATAGATCTATACTTAGATCTTAGAAATATTAATTACAATAGAAAACTCTTGGAGAGTTAATGGCTATGCTCAAGGAGACAAAGCCAGAGTTTGTAAAAAGGCAAAATCGTCATAATCTTCTAGGAAGACAAATGACATATCCCAAAATGTCTACCTAAAACTATGGCAAACGGGGTCACTAGAAGCGTGACTACCGTATGGAGAAGGCAGACATGAAGGAAGTGAAGAGGGGCAAGGCTCCGGCTTCAAGTATTTTTGTCATAAACATGTTCGCTATTAGTTTCAAAATTGGATTTTTGATACTAGATGTGGTACATAAATATATGTACTGATGTGCAGAATCTGCTGAATAGCAGGAGACTGACTTCAGTTGAGATTGATCTGCGAATCGGAAACGGGACGAAAGTCATTGTTTTAACCGTAGAAACCTAAGTTTAGGAACTACCCTTTGGGTGTGTACTTAAATTAGGAAACTATTAAAATGTACCTAGTTTGACTAGAAACATTATCTCTATATCAGTGTATAACTCGTTGCGGGTATACCTTTATATTCTAGAACACTAAAGTGTTTCATTTTATAAAGATGATATTGAGATAAGCACATTAGATGTGAATAACAGTATTTATATTTAGAATATAAATGAATCTCAAACATATAACATGACAAACAAATAGCTCAATCTGAATTAATCAGATGAGACTTATTTGTGGCATTGTTATCTGTAACACATAAACAAGACTCGTATATCCACACTTTTGAAGAGTGGGGCACTAGGACAGATTTGATTCTATTCAAATGATGTCTACAAATCTAGTTTATTAGGCAAAGTGCCTAAAACACCTTTTTACTTGGTAAAGTGTAAATGCCATCGATTTGTTAGCCCTCGTTCATAGTGACGTAAGTGGGCCCATATCTAGCTAGGTGTGTAGGCATTGCATTTTCGCATGTGAAACCCGATGATGAGTCTTATTTGGAGACAACTACCTTTTAAGTCAAGGATGCCGCAAGGGAAACGGATATCGGAAGGGGAAATTCAGGATAAGCAAGCTCACTGTCTTCGTTGGTGCTGCGTTCGTTACTTCGTTCGAACGGGAAACAGATTGCGGGGTTCGTTGTGTAACGTTCGAGGGAGCGTTCGAACGGAGCCGGTAATTCTGGTTTTGCTGCTAGCCTCACACCCCAGCCCATTTAGCTCCCCAAAGCCCATAAAACACATCCCAAATTAAATAAATAAATATTAAATAAATATTAAGCATTAACATAAAACATTTAAACCATTTACCAATTAAAATAAACAATTACCAACTTAAACTAAAATCATGCCTAAATAAGCAAATCATATACTAAATCAAAATATAATCATACCAAATTAAAATCAATCCTAACCAATTAAAGCCAATCATATATTTGACTTCCTAATCTAATAAGATATTTACCAATATAAAATATTTGTTTCCTTAACCAACACAAATTAAATATTACAACTTCCTAACTTAAATTATTTTGTCCCCCCTCAATCTAATCCTTTCCTTGTTGAACACAAAATCATATCCTAATTTGATGACAAAATCTCTTCCTTGTGACACAAGGCCAAACCCCACCTCTCCTCTATATAAACATGACCAAACCAAGGCCATCCCCCTCTCGAATCGCTCTAGCTCATACACACAATTCACACAAGAATTATAGCAAGAAATCCTAGACATCACGAGCATATCACTCCCTTGATTCTCACTCTCACACCACCGAAAATCACACCAAAAAAATCCCTAACCACCACCGAAAATCCTCCCAAAACAGTCCCCAAAATCCTAAAAAAACAGTAACATAAAAAACAGCATAGATAACCTTAAAAATAATCATATTTAATTGCACTAAGAACCCACACAACTTGGAATAGTTCTTTGAAAACATTGAAACAGGTAGCCCGTGCAGTGAGCAGCAAAACAGGAGCCGAATAGGAGCAGAACGGAGTTCGAATCGTAAGCAAAGCGGTGAAACAGTGAGCTAGGACGTTGAACCTTCAGACCAGAAAAGTTGCGGAGCAGCTTTTTACCCCCTTTCGATCTTCGTGGAACGTGAGTCCGAGAGACGACTTAAAAGGTTAGACCTGAGGGTATCTTTCACATTTATTCTCATTTTACTTTCCGGTCATTTATTTTGATTATTTTTTCTGTATTTGTGGTTCCATTGTGTGTATGACGTGTGTTGTGGGTATTGGATGAATGAGAGAGGTGTCAACTCTTGCGGTATATCGGATGGAAACCCGGACATAAATTCATAGCCGATTCCGAATGGACGGTAATATGATCTGTACTCGGGCCACAATTCCACGTACCGCTTGGGTAAACGACACCATCTTTCATTTGTTGTGTTGCTCTTGTTTATTTAGTTTGTTTTACCTAAACTCAATATGTCGTTAGTTATGCATGATTCAACCAAGCGCATGGGCTTAGTGAGTTAGTCCAAAGGTCCTCCATTTAGGAGAACAAAGAGCCGAAAAGGCCACCTTCGTGACACTACTTCGCCGCGTCGGTTGATGTATGTTCGGTTGGACGCGAGATACGTTCAATCGGGCATACTTAGTTTGATATTGTTATCTTTATTTTTGTATGTATAAGTCAATCGAGTGCATGGGCTTAGTAAGTGTGCTGTGAGATCCCCTACGGGAGGGGCTAAAAGCCCTTTACCACGATGCTTTGCCGCGCCGGTTGATGTGTGTTCAGATTGGATGTAAGATATGTTCAATCGGGCATACTTGGTTGATATGATTGGTTCTATTCTTGTATGTGTGATGTGATGCGCATGGGCTTAGTATGTTGGTCTAAAGGTTCTCTCTTTGAGAGATCAAGAGCCCCAAAAGGTCACCTTTACGGCAGTGCTTCGCCGCGCCCTTTTATTTTCTGTATTGCATCATATTTCATGCATCAGTCCGTGTCCGTTCGAACGCGTTTGCAAACGCAACTCGAACGTGCGTACATTTTGCCTTATCATGCATCAGGTCTCCTTTCCGTTCGAACGCGTTTACGAACGCTACTCGAACGTGAGTATTCTGTTTCATTTCCGTTCGAACGCGTTAACAAACGCCATACGAACGTGAGCATTCTGTTTCATTCCCGTTCGAACGCGTTTACGAACGCTACTCGAACGTGAACATTCTGTTTCATTTTCGTTCGAACGCGTTTACGAACGCTACTCGAACGTGAACATTCTGTTTCATTTCCGTTCGAACGCGTTTACGAACGCTACTCGAATGCGAGCATTCTGTTTCATTTCCGTTCGAACGCGTTTACGAACGCTACACGAACGTCCACACACTGAACTGAGTCTGTCTTATTATATTCATGCATGATTGCCTATTGGTTGATCTTTCTTATGCAAATGTGTCGATGTATTACCATTCATATGCTCGTGTCATGATAACATTTGGGTATTATTTCTTGCGGTATATCGGATGGAAACCCAGACGTAAATTCCGTAGCCGATTCCGAATGGACGGTAGTGCGGTCTGTACTTGGGCTACAATTCCACGTACCACTTGGAAAAGTGCCCATACGTGTGCTTGTATGGTTACCATGTGTGCTTGTATGGATAATATGTGTGCTTGTGTTTTTCCTGAATATGATATGCAAGTAAAGATGTACGTTAGTTGCTATCTTGATATATGTTAAGCATGCAATCTTATATATGAAATACACGTATATTTAGGCGCATATTTTAATTATAAATGTGACTTAGAAGCATGATACCTCTAGAAATAATTGTTACTTCAGCTTGTTTTAAATTATTATATAAATCCTTTCATTACAAGTGACATAAGTAAGGGACCATTCCGAACCCGACGGTTTGAGGTCTTCCCTTGCGAGGGGTGAGTGCGGCCTTAAATCTTTGTCCCGGTTCACACCGGGTGGCGACTCCATGTTATGTAATTTTTCCCAACTAGGCCGCGAGCCTAGGAACGGCGTCGCTCAGTTTTCTGTGTCCCACACTAGCTAGAGGTGGCAATGAATACTTCGTAACTTTACGGATGTAGCATCACGTTATGGTTATGTGTTTTTTTGAAACACGAATGGAAACTTTTGATAAATTCAAAGAGTTTCGACATGAAGTAGACAGACAAATTGGCTAAAGTATTAAACCATCTGTTGGTAATTATCTAGGTCCCAAGATCAAACAAGACATGAAATCAATGTGTGAACACACCAACGGAGATAGCGGAATACTCACATCGATCGGTTGAGTCGATTTGGAGACGAATCAAGGCCAAATAGCCACTGCCAAGGACGCCAAACTGCTGCAGTTCACTGCCTCTATTTTCAGAATTTTGAGATGACAAACGGAGCTCCAAGCCTCGTCCGACGGATCCCGGCTCATGGTCGAACCTCCCTACCACCTTCGCAAGACTCGTAAGTGTGCTAGCACTTGAATTTTCACCATGAAAACCCACTCATGCTTCCCTAATATTCACGCCCAATGAAGTTCAAAACCAGTGAGCAAAGCCACTGTTTTGGCGTGAGAGAGATGAGAGAGTGAGAGAGAGAGAATTGTGTTTTTTTTTGACTTAATCAAATATGTGTAAAACTTTTGATTATATATTTTCCAAAATAAATAATCAATTTCATTTAATAAATCCAATTTTCAAATGAAATTTGGAGCCAAAACTTAAAGCTTTTCCCTCCAAAATGCTTTACACTATTCTAGTCAAATCCATCACTATTCATATCACCTTTATAAAGTGACATGTTGTCAAGTCACATCACTCAAAGTGACAAGTGATTTGACGCTTGATGCGACTGATTGATTTGACGCTTGATGCGACTTGCGTTGCCGCATTCGAATTCGAAATACGAATGCGCTCGCAATCACGCTCGGGCTCGGGTTCGCTAATTCTCAATTAGTGAATTTTCCGTGCGTCGTAATTAAATGATTACGCCTAGCGAATTCACTATTCACGTCGCTAACGAATTAATTCTAAATTAATTCGTTCGCCCGAATTAAAATCTAATTTTAATTCCGCGTCGAAATCTAATTTCATTTAATATATCGAATATATTAATTTACCGATTAATTCCAAATTAATCATTATCTCTCTCTAGACGATATTTTATCCTAGATAAAATATCTCCGTAATTAATCCTAGATTAATTTTCTCTCTCTTCTATATAATCCCAGATTATTCAAGAGTGCGAGTTGTGCGTCATCGGTGGATTATCGGGAAGCGACCCATAAGTTGGATCCGGCAGTAAATACGGTCGTCGGAGTATCTGAATCACGTATGTACCAAGTACTACGTTCTACCGATTTACGAGACAAGGTCGACTCCTAGCAAAGCACCAAGTCTACCCAATTCTCCGGACATATCCATTTAAGAATATTAAGATCTGTATCAAGCGTAGTATACCATTGTATTGTGTGTATCGGCCCAGTATCGGATAGTCACGTGCTAGGGCTGGGGCTGGATAAGTGTCTGCCCCGTCCGAAACACATATCGGATGTCTGGTAACATAGTCTCTATAATCGGATATTCATGACCTGGTCACAATATCCCGATTGGATGCGCATCACTCAAGAGCACTAGTACCGTATCCTGCGTGACATCATCTCCACTATGACTGAAGTGATACTTCCATTGACATCACACCCAATACTCTACGACTCTCTGATAAACCCAGAAGTGTTGTACGCAGAACCGGTTAAAGCCCTGTACCACCAAGACCAAAGTCTATCGATTATCGTAAGTATTAGCGATGTAAGTCTCAGGTTAAGACTATACACACCTACCTTGAATTCGGCCTCCCATAGACACATAGTCATAATACCAATGGGATTCCGAGGGGTCTATCCAGAGCGAAGCTGTTTCCCGTACCATCGGTGAAACACGACCTTCTATCGCACTTGCATAAGTATCCGATACTTATATATGAGAACTATGCCGTTGTGCCCTCACAACGCACACAAGTGCAATACTAGCCTATTCCGCATTATCGATGTCCAGTCTCGATAATACTCCGGCTAGGGATATTTAATGATTAAACCTTCGGGGATTGATACTGTCTCATATCATTCTCAATCCAGGAATTAATCATAGGGACCTCTCTTCATTTATATATCTATGGTGATCTAATCACAAATGATGAGAGTGCAATTTCCTTGTCACATAGTTAATTTGCTACAACAACACAATGATCTGTGCAAATAGTGACGCTATGGGTCATTTTGTCCAACAATCTCCCACTTGGCACATAGCCAGTCACTCAAGTGTCCCACACCCGAACTATGTACGGTTCGCTCAAATTGCTGAGGAAAGGTTTTCGTCAGCGGATTTGTTTGATAATCGTCTGACGCGATTTATACGATCATCACATCGCCACGATGTATGATCCGAACGAATCAGATGATATAGAAGTATATATCTGGATCGTCGATGAGACCTTTAATTCCTTAGCATGTGCTGACGCCTAGCTCAGCTGCTAACAGAACTATATCTAATCTAATTAGATTTATTTTCGATCCAAATGGCTTCTATTGCTGCCTCAGCTGCAGCAATAATCCGCATTTGTTGTTTATTCGGCAACAGTTATCTTGCTCGGAATATTTCCAGCTCACTGTCCCAGTGTTCAAACTTAATAGTACCGTATATTTAATTGTTTGGAAACTTGCAGCAGTGATCCCAGTCACTTCAAGTTCTCCTTCTCCATAGTTTAAGATAGCATCTTTAGTTCTCTGAGATACTAACAGATGTTCTTAACTTCAATCCAGTGACTATCACTTGGATTGACCTGATCGTGACTCCATATGCTCGAAGCGTATGAGACACCAATACAAGTACATTTTAAATGTACAATTTCCCAGAGAGTGTTAACAACTCCAAATCTATCCCAGTAGATCTTTATTCCTTGAATAAAGGTTGTTACTCCCCAGAATTCTACGGAGAATTTCTATTGAAAGCCAAGCTTTCATCAATTGCTATATGGGAATTTAACTGTCAGTGCGCTCTCCCACTAACCTCCTTATATACACAAGAATTATTTCGTTTTGATTCAAATCATAAACCATTATGATTATTTCAAAACGTCAGTTCCAAGAACCTTATGCTTGCATTAATCCAAACATGGATCGAATAACCCGCAAACCTTGTTTGTCGGTTATACAAAATCGTCAGGATGTTGTAAACATCCTCCAAAAGGTTTCCTTTTCAGGAAAGCGATTTTGATCTATAACTGACACATTTCATAAATGAAATACACAGTTATCAACAAGCATCTTCAAAATGGATTTACCATGGCAACAGGTAAAAGGTTGAATCGTTATTAACACAATGTTGATAACGATACCTTTCCGTCAAAAGCCCAGCTTTGTACGTTGGTATGTTGCCATCCATGTATGTCTTTCTTGAAGACGTTAATGTACCAATAGGCACAATGCCTTGTGGTACAACAACTAGTATCCAAAATAGTTGTTATACATGGAATCCATTTCGGACTCATGGCACTTTGCCATAATAGGGAGTCGATACCTCGTATCACTTCCTCAAAACGTAGTCGGATAGTACACCTCCATAAGATTGACATCTTTATGGGGTTAGATCAGAAACCCATACCCTAGGTTGTTTTCTGACTCTATCCGATCTACTAGTTTCTTGTGTATTTGAAGATTAATGGTATAGATTCATCATAGATGAACTATTTGTGTTCCATTAAGGACTTCGTGCCTTGAACAGTATTACTCCGATTTTCATCGAGTATCACTATCCTCCCACTGACCACTGCATATCGGTATTCCTCTCAGGAAAAACCGCATGGTGAGCAACAATCACATTGTTCTCATGTGAGATTTATAAGTACTATACTTAAGGTTTCCCTTAGGATAACCTATATTGGCACTTATCCAATTTGGGTCTTTTAGTTTGGTATCATCCAAACGTTATGCCTGGCATACCCAAATTATCAGGAATGAGAAACCTCGTTTCTTCCCTGTTCATATCCTATATGACATCTGTCAAACAGATTTATATGGAACCTTATTCTAAATAAGTTTTGCACTGTTAATACATATCCTATTGAAGGAAACAGTAGCTCAGAGCGACTCGTGATAAACCTTATCATGTCCAACAAAATTCGGTTTTTAGTTCGGACACACCGTCTAACTGACGTGTCTCGGGAGGAGTCCTCATTTGAAAGAATACCGTACTCTTTCATGTACGTATGAAACTTACTGCTTAAGTATTTTCCATTACGGTCTTACCGTGGCGGAATAATACTATAGCCGATCTGTTTATTTACTTCGTGTCGAAACTTAAAGTTTCGATTTGTGTTCTTCAAAAGAAACACATAACCATAACGTGATGCCACATCCGTTAAGGTCACGAAATATTCATGTTCACATCTAGCCTAGCTAGATATGGGCCCACTAACTTCACCATGAATAGGGCTAACAGATCGGTGGCCCTTTACTATTACCAAGTAAATAGTATTTTAGGTACTTTACCTAATAAACTAGATTCGCAGACCTTATTTGAATAGTCAAATCAGTCCTAGTACCCACTCTTCAAAAGTGTGGATATACGAGTCTCGTTTAATTGTGTCCTAGACAACAATGCCACAAATAAGTCTCTATTGATCAAATCAATTTGAGCTATTTATTTGTCATTTTTATAGAGATTTTATTATATTCAAAATATAAATTCTGTATTCACATCTAATGTGTTTATCTCAGTATCATCTTTATATAATAAAACACTTTAGTGTTCTAGAATATAAAGGTTTATCCGCAACGGATTAAACACTGATATAGAGATAATGTCTCTAGTCAAACTAGTTACATTATAACAGTTCCTAATTTAAGTACATACCCAAAGGGTAGTTCCTAAACTTAGGTATCTACGGTCGAAACAGCGACTTTCGTCCCGTTTCCGATTTGCAGAGAAATCTCGGCTTGAAGTCAGTATCCTGCTCATAGCGGATTCTGAACATCAATACATATATTTTATGTACCACACTAAGTATTTAAAATCCAATTTCAATACTAGTAGTGAACATAACTTTGACAAATATTTTTAAAGTTAGAGCCTCGCCCTTTCTTTAATTCCTTCGTGTCTGCCATATCCAAATGGTAGTCACTTTGGGATATGTCAATTATCTTTTCAATATTTCACAAACCTTTGGCCAAGCCTTGGGTTTTAGAATATCGAAATGATGTGCACCTTGTGCAACTTGCCCAATTGCAAACTTTGACTTTTCTCCACTAGAATAGTCAATTAATTCTCCAAGATATTAATTGTAATTTTAATACCTTTTAAATCTAAAGATAGATTTATTGTCAAGTATATTAAATTAAGCACTAAAGTCATCATCACATAAATCTTCCAAAGATTTTATGCTCTACTATTTGCTTAATTATGGGCTTAGTAGATAACAAGTTATTTTATCCAATAAAGTAACCTATTATTAATTCCCAATGAAAATTAAATCATTTAAAACATTTAATCCAAGGATTATATATTTTAAATATTCAACTTTTCAATTCTTTCTTGATTTCAATAGTCCAACTATTTAATCAATTTAATAAGGTACTATTATTATAATGATTACAATAATCCAATTATTTAATCAACTATAATTTTAATTCAATTATATTGATTACTATAATCCAATTATAAAATCAACTATATATCGAATGAGTTTGTATATAGTCCAACTATATATATATTTAAAACAACATAAAATATTAGTCCAACTAATACTTTTGATTAATATGACGAGTAAAATATAGATGAGCGCGTTTAGCGAGTATTCGAACGAATGTTGCAAATTCAATACTTGCCTCCCACTATTTTTCGTCGAGCCTCTAACCCTCTGTCGAGTACTCGGGAAACCGTGTTTCCTAGTGGGCTAGGATCCCGTTAAATATCACACAATCTTGACTTTGGCCAACAAATTGTATGATAATTAACTAGGTAGATCTCGAAGATCAATTGGATCTCATCCAACTCCTAGATCCAGTAGGTGGACATCCAAGTCCCAAACATATATCTAATATATGCCTATATATCGAATATATACCCTAACCTTTTTCCTCTGAATCAACTAGGCCTTGGCTTTGGCACAACAAACCTAGTGATCCCAGTCAAGCGCGGACCCATTGACATGGAAGCTTCGTAATCAATGTCAATGGACAAGAAGTGGTCTTGACTTTGGCCAACAAACCACAACTTGGACACGACACCGATATGGAACAAAGCCTCGTGATTAAAACACATCTTTGACGGACAAGGGCTTGACTTTGGCCAACAACCCCTGCCAATCTCGGATCTTGAGGAAGAATCACTCAATGGAAGGAAAATAAACGCTTGATATTTAACGAGGGTTTTTCGCGTGCAAATTGGCTACCAATTTAATTATCTTTGTTAAGGTCTCATCATCATACACCCTTAAACATGCATTCTAAATACATAATAAAGCGAGTATGAAAATAAATAATAATGATATGCGGATGGATACTTACACATTGATCCTAGATCAAATCTCTCCCTTTCTCACTCAAGCTAGCACTTGTATTACTTCTACCCGTTACACTACACTTCTAAAGAAACCTCATTTACATGGAGGGGAATAGGTGAGAAGAGAATACAAAGAGAATGAAGGTGATAAGGCTGGACACGCAGGTCCAATTTAATAAATCGAATTTATTACAACAATTTCTAAAATTGCCCCACCCGACTAATATCCATCCGATATACATTATTCATACAACACAACCACGTATTCACACACATAAGCATGCTATCAATCAATCTAATCAAATTAATTAATCTGATAATTAAGTGATCATCCAATGTTCAAACAACGATTTGATTTTGTTCGAGTCAAACTCGTTTTTGCGAATAAGTACTTAAAGTACGAATTCATGAATTAAATTAAACTACATCATTAAATCTAATTTAACATGTATTTAATACTAATTCACTATTCAATTCCAAATTAAATATTACACTTTTATTTAATAAACCTTTTACGATTTAAATTCCAAATTTAATCGTAACGCGTCTCAAAGACCGATTAACGTCCAACGTCAATTCAATTAAGGTCCAATGGGCTTTTATTGATTTCTTAAGGCGTGGACTTTTGGTCAACTCGGGTCAAACCGATAACCAAAGTCCAATCCGGGATTTACCCCATAAGCCCATAAATCAATCTTGGCCCATTAGGCCCAATTGAACTTTAAAGGTTCATTAGTCGCATTTGGGCTTTATGGTTAAGGTTTGGGCCCAATTGGATCCAATCCACTTGGCCTAAACCCAACTTGATAAAATCAAGCCCAATAGGCCCAATTACAACATTAGAAGCCCAATATCAAAAATAGGCCCAAATAATTAAATTCAAAAAATCCAATTTTCCCAATTAATTACCAAAGTGTATTACATGATCAATCACCCAAATCAACATTTCTAAAACATGAATTTACATAATTAATCATGGTCATTTTCATCAATTGGTGTCCAACACAAATTAATCAAAAATCAAACCCATTTACATGCTTAAAGGTCTCGGCCAAGGAGGGATTTTTATCCGATTCGAATTCAATCCAATTAATTCACAATCGATATTAAATCTTATCCCGAATGATTTCCAATACATCCAATGTTCAAAAATCAAAAGATACCAAGACATTAGGGCATAATCAATCGGCCAAGGGAAAAATTAGGGATTTATGTTCAATTCAAAATTCAATCCAATTGACCTTAAATTAACATATCCTAAATGATTCTAATCATCAATGAATCAAAATAAAAAATTCCAAGAATTAAAATTCCATTTAAATTCGGCCAACATCAATATTTTGGGGAAAATTATTCCAAATCAATTTTCAACAAATTGGTCCAACCAAAATGAAATTAAACAGTTATAAGCATACTTAAACAATAAATTTATTCAAATCATGCTCAACAAACATTTACCCAAATTTTAAGCCCTACATTTTTCATGCTTGAACCTAGGCTCTTGATGCCATTGTTGGTAATTATCTAGGTCCCAAGATCAAACAAGACATGAAATCAATGTGTGAACACACCAACGGAGATAGCGGAATACTCACATCGATCGGTTGAGTCGATTTAGAGACGAATCAAGGCCAATAGCCACTGCCAAGGACGCCCAAATTGCTGCAGTTCACTGCCTCCATTTTCAGAATTTTGAGATGACAAACGGAGCTCCAAGCCTCGTCCGACGGATCCCGGCTCATGGCGAAACCTCCCTACCACCTTCGCAAGACTCGTAAGTGTGCTAGCACTTGAATTTTCACCATGAAAACCCACTCATGCTTCCCTAATATTCACGCCCAAATGAAGTTCAAAACCAGTGAGCAAAGCCACTGTTTTGGCGTGAGAGAGATGAGAGAGTGAGAGAGAGAATTGTGTTTTTTTTTGACTTAATCAAATATGTGTAAAACTTTTGATTATATATTTTCCAAATAAAAATCAATTTCATTTAATTAAATCCAATTTATCAATGAAATTTGGAGCCAAAACTTAAAGCTTTTCCCTCCAAAATGCTTTACACTATTCTAGTCAATCCATCACTATCATATCACCTTTATTAAAGTGACATGTTGTCAAGTCACATCACTCAAAGTGACAAGTGATTTGACGCTTGATGCGACTGATTGATTTGACGCTTGATGCGACTTGCGTTGCCGCATTCGAATTCGAAATACGAATGCGCTCGCAATCACGCTCGGGCTCGGGTCGCTAATTCTCAATTAGTGAATTTTCCGTTGCGTCGTAATTAAATGATTACGCCTAGCGAATTCACTATTCACGTCGCTAACGAATTAATTCTAAATTAATTCGTTCGCCCGAATTAAAATCTAATTTTAATTCCGCGTCGAAATCTAATTTCATTTAATATATCGAATATATTAATTTACCGATTAATTCCAAATTAATCATTATCTCTCTCTAGAGGATATTTTATCCTAGATAAAATATCTCCGTAATTAATCCTAGATTAATTTTCTCTCTCTTCTATATAATCCCAGATTATTCAAGAGTGCGAGTTGTGCGTCATCGGTGGATTATCGGGAAGCGATCCCCGGATAAGTTGGCAGTAAATACGGTCGTCGGAGTATCTGAATCACGTATGTACCAAGTACTACGTTCTACCGATTTACGAGACAAGGTCGACTCCTAGTAAAGCACCAAGTCTACCCAATTCTCCAGACATATCCATTTAAGAATATTAAGATCTGTATCAAGCGTAGTATACCATTGTATTGTGTGTATCGGCCCAGTATCAGATAGTCACGTGCTAGGGCTGGGGCTGGATAGGTGTCTGCCCCGTCCGAAACACATATCGGATGTCTGGTAACATAGTCTCTATAATCGGATATTCATGACCTGGTCACAATATCCCGATTGGATGCGCATCACTCAAGAGCACTAGTACCGTATCCTGCGTGACATCATCTCCACTATGACTGAAGTGATACTTCCATCTTGACATCACACCCAATACACTACGACTCTCTGATAAACCCAGAAGTGGTGTACGCAGAACCGGTTAAAGCCCTTCTAGGGATACGCATTAATTAGTGCAAGACTTATTTTGAATAAGGTTCCATAAAAATCTGTTAGACAAATTTCATATTAGATATGAACAGGAAAAAAACCGGGTTTTCTCATTCCTGAAGATTTGGGAATGCTAGGCATATGTTTGGATGATACCAAACTAGAACCCAAATCAGATAAATGCCTAATTTGTAGGTTATCCTAGGGTAACCAAAGTATAGTACTTATACAACTCACGAGAGAACAATTTAATTGTTGCTCTCCATGCGGTTTTCCTAAGAGGAATACCTATATGCAGTGGTAAGTGGGAGGAAAGTAAAACTCGATGAAAATCGGAGTAATACTGTTCCAGGCACCGATTCCTTAATGGAACACAAACAGTTCATCAAGGATGAAACTGTACCACAATCTTCAAATACACAAGAACCACACAAGTCGGAGAGAGTCATAAAACAACCTGAGAGGTATGGGTTTCTGATCTCACCTCGTAAAGATGTCAATCTTTTTGATGAAGATAAACCGACTACGTATGAGGAAGTGATACAAGGTATCGAATCCCTATTATGGCAAAGTGCCATGATATCCGAAATGGATTCCATGTATACCAACTAAGTTTAGACACTGGTTGTAGTACCGGAAGGCATTGTGCCTATTCTTACTATATAAGTCTTCAAGGAAGACATACATGGATGGCAAAAAACCAACATACTAAGCTAGGCTTGTAGCGAAAAGGTATCGTTATCAACATTATGTCGTTTAGATGAAACCTTTTACTGGTTGCCATGGTTAAATCCATTTGGATAATGCTTGCTATTGCTGCGTATTTCATTTATGAAATATGACAGCTGGACGTCAAAATCACTTTCCTTAAACGGAAACCTTTTGGAGGATGTTTACAACATCCTGATGGTTTTGTCGTATCAAAACAAGCAAACAAGGTTTGTAGGTTATTCGATCCATTTATGGATTGAAGCAAGCATTGCGTTCTTGGAACTATATCATTTTGATGTAATCATAATGGTATATGATTTAATTCAAAACGAAAAATGATTCTTGTGTATTTAAGGAGGTTAGTGTGAGCGCACTGACAATGATTGTCCTACATAATGATGATATATCATTTCTTGGAAATGACATTCCCATAATACAATCGGTGAAAGCTTGGCTTTCATGAAAATTCTCCGTAGAATACTTGGGAGAGACAACCTTTATTCTAGGAATAAGGATCTACTGGGATAGATCTAAAAGTTGTTGACACTCTCTGAGAACTCGTACATTGAAATAAATGTATGCGACCTGGTGTCTCATATGCTTTGAGCATATGGAGTCACAATCAGGCAAATCTAAGTGATAGTCACTGGATTGATGTTAAGAACATCCTTAAGTATCTTAGAGGAACTAAGGATGCCTTCTTAAGCAATGAAGAAGGAGAACTTGAAGTGACTGGGTTCACTGCTGCAAGTTTCCTAATCGATAAAAATGACTATAGGTCGTTATAAAGGTACTATATAGTTTGAATAACGGAACAGTGAGCTGGAAATCTTCCAAGTAAGATACTGTTGCCGAATAAACAACACAAGCGGGAAATTGCTACAGCTGAGGCAGCAATAGAAGCACTTTGGATCTATATAATCCTAATTGGATTAGGAGTAGTTCTGTTAGCAGCTGAGCTAGGCTACAACACAGGCTAAAGAATTAATGGTCTCATCAACGATCCAAGTATATACTTCAACTATTCATATGATTCGTTCAGATCATACATCATAGCGATGTAATGATCGTATAAATCGCATCAGATGATAACCTTGCAAATCCGCTGACGAAAACAGTTTCTCAGCAGAAGTTTGAGCGAATCGTAATAGTTCAAGTTTAGGACACTTGAGTGATTGGCTATAGGCCAAGTGGGAGATTGTTGGACAATTATGACCCATAGAATCACTATTTGTACAGAACATGGTGTTGTTGTACAAATTAACTATGTGACAAAGGAAATTGCTCTTTTATCATTTGTAATTGGATTACCGGGATATATAAATGATAAAAGTTCATATGATTAGTTCCGGATTGATAAGATATGACTATGTGTCTATGGAAGTCCGAATCAGGGTAGGTTTTAAGATAATTTATATATTACCGGGATATATAAATGATAAATCCATATGATTAAGTCAAGTTTTAAGATAATTTATATATTATAATTAAAGGGAGATTAATCTAAATTATCATAATAAAAGCTTCACCCTTCCCCCAGCAGAAATTAACTACTAAATATAAAAGAAATATAAAGTAAATAAACTGCTATTACTACTAGAAATAAAAATACATAATTAAAATGCTAAATAGAAATAAATACAAACAAGATACAGTCCTTAGATCTTTATTAGAACCTTAAGGAAAGTATGAAAATTCTAAATGAAATCAACTTGAATTTATAGGCAACATTTCGGTCTGGGTGACTGTGGACAATTATGACCATAGCATCACTATTTGTACAGATCATGGTGTTGTTGTACAAATTAACTATGTGACAAAGGAAATTGCTCTTTTATCAGTTTTAATTAGATTACCAAGATGTATAAATGATGAAAGGTCAATATGATTAGTTCCAGATTAATAAGATATGAGACAGTATTAATCCACTAAGGTTTAATCATTAAAATATCCCTAGTCATAGTATTATCGAGATTGGACATCGATAATGCGGAATAGACTAGTATTGCACTTGTGCGCGTTGTGGGAGCATAACGACATAGTTCTCATATTTTGGGTATTGGATACTCATGCAAGTGTAATAGGAGGTTGTGTTCACCGATGGTATGGAAACAGCTTCGCTCTGGATATACCCATCGGAATTCCATTGGTAGTATGACTATGTGTCTATGGAAGTCCGAATCAGGGTAGGTGTATTTGGTCTTAACCTGAGACTTGCATCGCTAATACTTGCGACAATCAATATACTTTGGTTTTGGTCGTATAGGGCTTTAACAGGTTCTGTGTACGCCTCTTCTGGGTATATTGAGAATCGTAGTGTATTGGGTGTGATGTCAAGATGGAAGTATCACTCCAGTCATATGGAGATGATGGTCACGTAGGATACGGAACTGGTACTCTTATATGATACAGCTATCGGGATAATATGAGAAGGTCATAGTTATCCGATTATAGAGACTAGTTACCAGAGATCCGATATATGCTTCGTATAGGGCAGACACAATTCCAGCCTCAGGCCTAGCACGTGACATCCGATACTGGATCGCAATACGCAATAATACGTATACTACGCCTGATATAGATTAAAATATTCCTTTAAGAATATTTCTGGAGAATTGGGCAGGCACGATGCTTTGCTAGAAGCCAACCATGTCTTGTAAATCGGTAAAAACGTAGTACTTGGTACGCACGTGTTCGGATAGTCCAACGACCGGATTTACTGCCAACATATCTGGGGATCTCATGGGTCGCTTTTGGAAGATTCATCGATGACATATGACTCGGACATAATTAATCTAGGATTAATTATAAGAGAGAAAATTAATCTAGGATTAATTACGGAGATATTTTATCTGTGATAAAATTCTTTTTAAAGAGGGAGAATGATTAATTTGGAATTAATCGATTAAAATAATATATTCGATATATTATACGATATTAGATTTCGACGCGGAATTAAAATTGGATTTTAATTCGGGCGAACGAGTTAATTTAGAATTAATTCGTTAGCGACGTGAATAGTAATTTTGCTAGGAATAATTATTTAATTAAATTTGATTTAATTACATCGCAATGGAAAATTTGTTAATTCGGAATTAGCGAACCCGAGCCCGGGAGTGTTTGTGGGACCACTCGCATTTTGAATCAAGTGAGGCCCTCTAATCACATCACAAGTCACATCACTTGTCTATCACATCACCTTTTGGTTGATGGAAGTTGATGGGATTTGATGGTTGCTTACCAAACACTCAAGTGTGATGGATTGAATGACTAATACCATTTTTAATTAATTTTGGTATATCATTTGACTTGGTTTTTGAAATCAAAATACAACACACAAATTCTTCTCTCCCTATCCCTCACTCACGGCACTTGGTGCCAATTTTCTCTCAAATTTCTCTCATGGCCAAGAGATAGAAGAAGCAAAGGAAAGATTTGTGGCAAATTTTTCAATGATTCTAGCACATCCAAGGGGTCTTACAAAGGTGATAGGGAAACCCATTCATGAGCATGAAATCCATTATCAAAGCTTGGAGCTTGAAGACAACTCAATGAGGACAACCAAGGGCTTAGTCGAATTCTATGGAGCAAATAAAATTTTTGTGTTCATCGCATCCAAAATCCGATCAAGGTGAGTATTTCCACAACTTTACTTTGATGTATTCACACTTACGAGTCTTGCGAAAAACCACTCTTGCTTCCCTATTATTCACGCCAAAATGGCTTCAAAAACCAGTGAGCTTTTAGGGTTTTTGGCGTGAGGAGAAGAGAGAAATTGAGAGAGATACAAAATGTGTTAAGTTAATTTGATTTGCATTTGAAGTATATCTTATATACTTTAGTGAATTTCAAATGAATTTCACTTGAATTTGCATTTAAAAAGTCAAACAATAAAGGCAAACACTATGCACATCATGTCCATCACTATTCACATCAACTTTATTAAAGTGACATGTTGTCAAGTCACATCACTCAAAGTGACAAGTGATTTGACGCTTGATGCGACTAATGTTTGACGCTTGATGCGACTTGCGTTGCCGCACTCGAATTCGAAATACGAATGCGCTCGCAATCACACTCAGGCTCGGGTTCGTTAATTCCAAATTAACGATTTTTCCGTCGCGTCGTAATTAAATGATTACGCCTAGCGAATTCACTATTCATGTCGCTAACGAATTAATTCTAAATTAATTCGTTCGCCCGAATTAAAATCTAATTTTAATTCTGCGTCGAAATCTAATTTCATTTAATATATCGAATATATTAATTTACCGATTAATTCCAAATTAATCGTTATCTCTCTCTAGACGATATTTTATCCTAGATAAAATATCTCCGTTATTCATCCTAGATTATTCTCTCTCTCTTCTATATAATCCCAGATTATTCAAGAGTGCGAGTTGTGCGTCATCGGTGGATTATCGGGAAGCGACCCATGAGATCCCCGGATAAGTTGGCAGTAAATACGGTCGTCAGAGTATCCGAATCACGTACGTACCAAGTACTACGTTTTACCGATTTACGAGACAAGGTCGACTCCTAGCAAAGCACCAAGTCTTCCCAATTCTCCGGACATATCTATTTAACAATATTAAGATCTGTATCAAGCGTAGTATACTAATGTATTGTGTGTATCGGCCCAGTATCGGATAGTCACGTGCTAGGGCTGGGGCTGGATAAGTGTCTACCCCGTCCGAAGCACATATCGGATGCCTGATAACATAGTCTCTATAATCGGATATTCATGACCTGGTCACAATATCCCGATTGGTTGCGCAACACTCAAGAGCACTAGTACCGTATCCTGCGTGACATCATCTCCAATATGACTGAAGTGATACTTCCATCTTGACATCACACCCAAGACACTACGACTCTCTGATAAACCCAGAAGTGGTGTACGCAGAACCGGTTAAAGCCCTGTACCACCAAGACCAAAGTCTACCGATTATCGCAAGTATTAGCGATGCAAGTCTCAGGTTAAGACTATACACACCTACCTTGATTTCGGCCTCCCATAGACACATAGTCATAATACCAATGGGATTCCGAAGGGTCTATCCAAGCGAAGCTTTTCCCGTACCATCGGTGAAACACGACCTCCTATCGCACTTGCATAAGTATCCAATACTTATATATATGAGAACTATGCCGTTGTGCCCTCACAACGCACACAAGTGCAATACTAGCCTATTCCGAATTATCGATGTCCAGTCTCGATAATACTCCGGCTAGGGATATTTAATGATTAATCCTTCGGGGACTGAACTGTCTCATATCATTCTCAGTCCAGGAACTAATCATAGGGACCTCTCTTCATTTATATATCTATGGTGATCTAATCACAAATGATGAGAGTGCAATTTCCTTGTCACATAGTTAATTTTCTACAACAACAAATGATATGTGCAAATAGTGACGCTATGGGTCATTTTGTCCAACAATCTCCCACTTGGCACATAGCGAGTCACTCAAGTGTCCTACACCCGAACTATGTACGGTTCACTCAAATTACTGAGGAAAGGTTTTCGTCAGCGGATTTGTTTGATAATCGTTTGACGCGATTTATACGATCATCACATCGCCACGATGTGTGATCCGAACGAATCAGATGATATAGAAGTATATATCTGGATCGTCGATGAGACCTTTAATTCCTTAGCATGTGCTGACGCCTAGCTCAGTTGCTAACAGAACTATATCTAATCTAATTAGATTTATTTTCGATCCAAATGGCTTCTATTGCTGCCTCAGCTGCAGCAATAATCCGCATTTGTTGTTTATTCGGCAACAGTTATCTTGCTTGGAAGATTTCCAGCTCACTGTCCCAGTGTACAAACTTAATAGTACCGTATTATTTAATCGTTTGGAAACTTGCAGCAGTGATCCCAGTCACTTCAAGTTCTCATTCTCCATAGTTTAAGACAACATCTTTAGTTCTCTCAGATACTAACAGATGTTCTTAATGTTCAATCCAGTGACTATCACTTGGATTGACCTGATCGTGACTCCATATGCTCGAAGCGTATGAGACACCCTATCAAATACATTTTAAATGTACAATTTCCAAGAGAGTGTTAACAACTCCAAATCTATCCCAGTAGATCTTTATTCCTTGAATAAAGGTTGTTACTCCCCAGAATTCTACGGAGAATTTCTATTGAAAGAATATCTATGAAAGCCAAGCTTTCACCAATTGTTTTATGGGAATTTCATTGTCGTGCCCTCCCACTAACCTCCTTATATACACAAGAATTATTTCGTTTTGAGTCAAATCATAAACCATTATGATTATTTCAAAACGTCAGTTCCAAGAACCTATGCTTGCTTCAATCCAAACATGGATCGAATAACCCGCAAACCTTGTTTGTCGGTTATACAAAATCGTCAGGATGTTATAAGCATCCTCCAAAAGGTTTCCTTTTCAGGAAAGCGATTTTGATCTGCAACTGACACATTTCATAAATGAAATATGCAGTTATCACAAGCATCTTCAAATGGATTTACCATGGCAACAGGTAAAAGGTTGAACCGTTATTAACACAATGTTGATAACGATACCTTTCCGTCAAAAGCCCAGCTTTGCACGTTGGTATGTTGCCTTCCATGTATGTCTTCCTTGAAGACGTTAATGTACCAATAGGCACAATGCCTTGTGGTACAACAACTAGTATCCAAAATAGTTGTTATACATGGAATCCATTTCGGACTCATGGCACTTTGCCATAATAAGGAGTCGATACCTCGTATCACTTCCTCAAAACGTAGTCGGATGGTACACCTCCGTAAGATTGACATCTTTATGGGGTGAGATCAGAAACCCATACCCTAGGTTGTTTTCTGACTCTATCCGATCTACTAGTTTCTTGTGTATTTGAAGATTAATGGTATAGATTCATCATAGATGAACTATTTTGTTTCCATTAAGGACTTCGTGCCTTGAACAGTATTACTCACTCGATTTTCATCGAGTATCACTATCCTCCCACTGACCACTGCATATCGGTATTCCTCTCAGGAAAAACCGCATGGTGAGCAACAATCACATTGTTCTCATGTGAGATTTACAAGTACTATACTTAAGGTTTCCCTTAGGATAACCTATATTGGCACTTATCCAATTTGGGGTTTTTAGTTTGGTATCATCCAAACGTTATGCATGGCATACCCAAATTATCAGGAATGAGAAACCTCGTTTCTTCCCTGTTCATATCCTATATGACATCTGTCAAACAGATTTATATGGAACCTTATTCTAAATAAGTTTTGCACTGTTAATACATATCCTATTGTAGGAAACAGTAGCTCAGAGCGACTCGTGATAAACCTTATCATGTCCAACAAAATTCGGTTTTAGTTCGGACACACCGTCTAACTGACGTGTCTCGGGAGGAGTCCTCATATGAAAGAATACCGTACTCTTTCATGTACATATGAAACTTACTGCTTAAGTATTTTCCAATACGGTCTTACCGTGGCGGAATAATACTATAGCCGATCTGTTTATTTACTTCGTGTCGAAACTTCAAAAGTTTACGATCTGTGTTCTTCAAAAGAAACACATAACCACAACGTGATGCTACATCCGTCAAGGTCACGAAATATTCATGTTCACATCTAGCCTAGCTAGATATGGGCCCACTAACTTCACCATGAATAGGGCTAACAGATCGGTGGCCCTTTTACTATTACTAAGTAAATAGTATTTTAGGTACTTTACATAATAAACTAGATTCGCAGACCTTATTTGAATAGTCAAATCAGGATTAGTACCCACTCTTCAAAAGTGTGGATATACGAGTCTTGTTTAATTTTTCCTAGACAACAATGCCACAAATAAGTCTCTATTGATCAAATCAATTTGAGCTATTTATTTGTCATTTTTATGTTTGAGATTTTATTTATATTCAAAATATAAATTCTGTTATTTACATCTAATGTATTTATCTCAGTATCATCTTTATATAATAAAACACTTAGTGTTCTATATATAAAGGTTTTATCCGTAAGGATTAAACACTGATATAGAGAGAATGTCTCTAGTCAAACTAGTTACATCATAACATTTCCTAATTTAAGTACATACCCGAAGGGTAGTTCCTAAACTTAGGTATCTACGGTCGAAACAGCGACTTTCGTCCCGTTTCTGATTCGCAGAGAAATCTCGGCTTGAAGCCAGTATCCAGCTCATAGCGGATTCTGAACATCAATACATATATTTTATGTACCACACTAAGTATTTAAAATCCAATTTCAATACTAGTAGTGAACATAACTTTGACAAATATTTTAAAGTCAGAGCCTCGCCCTTTCTTTAATTCCTTCGTGTCTTCCATATCCAAATGGTAGTCACTTTGGGATATGTCAATTCTTTTCAATATTTCACAAACCTTTGGCCAAGCCTTGGGTTTCGGAATATCGAAACGATGTGCACCTTGTGCAACACGCCCAATTGCAAACTTTGACTTTTCACCTCTAGAATAGTCAAATCAATTCTCTAAGAATTATTAATTGTAATTTAATACTTTTAAATCTAAAGATAGATTTATGATAAGTAATTATTAAGCACTAAAGTCATCAATCATCATAAATCTTCCAAAGATTTTATGCTCTACTTATTTGCTTAATTATGGGCCTAGATATAACAAGTTATTTTATCCAATAAAGTAACCTATTATAATTCCAATAAAATTAAAAAATCATTTAAAACATTTAATCCAAGGATTATATATTTTAAATATTCAACTTTTCAATTCTTTCTTGATTTCAATAGTCCAACTATTTAATCAATTTATAAGGTACTATTTATTATAATGATTACAATAATCCAATTATTTAATCAACTATAATTTTAATTCAATTATATTGATTACTATAATCCAATTATAAAATCAACTATATATTGAATGAGTTTGTATATAGTCCAACTATATATATTTTTAAAACAACATAAAATATTAGTCCAACTAATACTTTTGATTAATATGACGAGTAAAATATAGATGAGCGTGTTTAGCGAGTATTCGAACGAATGTTGCAAATTCAATACTTGCCTCCCACTATTTTTCGTCGAGCCTCTAATCTCTCTGGAGTACTCGGGAAACCGTGTTTCCTAGTGGGCTAGGATCCCGTTAAATATCACACAATCTTGACTTTGGCCAACAATTGTATGATATTAACTAGGTAGATCTCGAAGATCAATTGGATCTTATCCAACTCCTAGATCCAGTAGGTGGACATCCAAGTCCCAAACATATATCTTATATATGCCTATACATCGAATGTATACCCTAACCTTTTTCCTCTGAATCAACTAGGCCTTGGCTTTGGCACAACAAACCTAGTGATCCCAGTCAAGCGCGGACCCATTGACATGGAAGCTTCGTAATCAATGCCAATGGACAAGAAGTGGTCTTGACTTTGGCCAACAAACCACAACTTGGACACGACACCGATATGGAACAAAGCCTCGTGATTAAAACACATCTTCGACGGACAAGGGCTTGACTTTGGCCAACAACCCCTGCCAATCTCGGATCTTGAGTAAGAATCACTCAATGGAAGGAAAATAAACGCTTGATATTTAACGAGGGTTTTTCGCGTGCAAATTGGCTACCAATTTTAATTATCTTTGTTAAGGTCTCATCATCATACACCCTTAAACATGCATTCTAAACACATAATAAAGCGAGTATGAAATAAATAATAATGATATGCGGATGGATACTTTACACATTGATCCTAGATCAAATCTCTCCCTTTCTCACTCAAGCTAGCACTTGTATTACTTCTACCCGTTACACTACACTTCTAAAGAAACCTCATATACATAGAGGGGAATAGGTGAGAAGAGAATACAAAGAGAATGAAGGTGATAAGGCTGGACACGCAGGTCCAATTTAATAAATCGAATTTATTACAACAATTTCTAAAATTGCCCACCCATCTAATATCCATCCGATATACATTATTCATTCAACACAACCACGTATTCACACACATAAGCATGCTATCAATCAATCTAATCAATTAATTAATCTGATAATTAAGTGATCATCCAATGTTCAAACAACGATTTGATTTTGTTCGAGTCAAACTCGTTTTTGCGAATAAGTACTTAAAGTACGAATTCATGAATTAAATTAAACTACACATTAAATCTAATTTAACATGTATTTAATACTAATTCACTATTCAATTCCAATTTAATATTACACTTTATTTAATAAACCTTTTACGATTTAAATTCCAAATTTAATCGTAACGCGTCTCAAAGACCGATTAACGTCCAATGTCAATTCAATTAAAGTCCAATGGGCTTTTAATTGATTTCTTAAGGCGTGGACTTTTGGTCAACTCGGGTCAAACCGATAACCAAAGTCCAATCCGGGATTTACCCCATAAGCCCATAAATCAATCTTGGCCCATTAGGCCCAATTGAACTTTAAAGTTCATTAGTCGCATTTGGGCTTTATGGTTAAGGTTTTGGGCCCAATTGGATCCATTTCACTTGGCCTAAACCCAACTTGATAAAATCAAGCCCAATAGGCCCAAATACAACATTAGAAGCCCAATATCAAAAATAGGCCCAAATAATTAAATTACCAAATTCCAAATTCGCAATTAATTACCTAAAGTGTATATCATGATTAATTACCCAAATCAATATTTCCAAAACATGAAATTAGTCCAATTAATCATGCTTATTTTCATTATTATATGTCCAACACACAAATGAAAAATCAAACCCATTTACATGCTTCTTTAGTCTCGGCCAAGGAAGGATTTCACATCCGATTGGTTTCAATCCAATCAAACCCACAATCGACATTAAATCAACATCCTAAATGATTTCATACACATCCAATGTTCATAAAATCAAAAATCCAAGACATTTAAGGGCATACAACCAATTCGGCCAACATGAGAATTTTGGGGATTTATGTTCAATTCAAGTACAATCCAATTGACCATAAATTAACATCATCCTACATGATTCTAACTCATCAAATGAATCAAAAACAAAAATTCCAAGAATCCAAAAATCTTCCACACATTCGGCCAAGTGACAAAATTGGGGAAAATTATTCCAAATCAATTTTCAACAAATTGGTCCAACCAAAATGAATTTAGACATGTTATAAGCATACTCAAACAATCATTTATATTCAAATCATGCTCAACACACATTTACCCAAATTTAAGCCCTACAATTTTCATGCTTGAACCTAAGCTCTTGATGCCATTGTTGGTTATTATCTAGGTCCCAAGATCAAACAAGCAATGAAAACAATGTGTGAATACATCAACGGAGGTAGCGGAATACTCACATCGATCGGTTGAGTCGATTTGAAGGCGAATGAAGCCCAAAATGCTCACTGCTTCATGCGTGAACTGCAGCAGTCCACTGCCCATTGTCTTCTATTTTTGAGCTGCGAAACGGAGCTCCAAGCCTCGTATAACGGATCCCGCTCATGGGCGACCACCCTACCACCTCCTTCGCAAGACTCGTAAGTGTGCTAGCACTTGATTTCTCACCATGAAAAACCACTCTTGCTTCCCTATTATTCACGCCAAAATGGCTTCAAAAACCAGTGAGCTTTTAGGGTTTTTTGGCGTGAGGAGAAGAGAGAAATGAGAGAGATACAAAATGTGTGTAAGTTAATTTGATTTGCATTTGAAGTATATCTTATATACTTTAGTGAATTTCAAATGAATTTCACTTGAATTTGCATTTAAAAAGTCAAACAATAAAGGCAAACATTATGCACATCATGTCCATCACTATTCACATCAACTTTATTAAAGTGACATGTTGTCAAGTCACATCACTCAAAGTGACAAGTGATTTGACGCTTGATGCGACTAATGATTTGACGCTTGATGCGACTTGCGTTGCCGCACTCGAATTCGAAATACAAATGCGCTCGCAATCACACTCGGGCTCGGGTTCGTTAATTCCAAATTAATGATTTTTCTGTCGCATCGTAATTAAATGATTACGCCTAGCGAATTCACTATTCACGTCGCTAACGAATTAATTGTAATTAATTCGTTCGCCCGAATTAAAATCTAATTTTAATTCTGCGTCGAAATCTAATTTCATTTAATATATCGAATATATTAATTTACCGATTAATTCCAAATTAATCGTTATCTCTCTCTAGACGATATTTTATCCTAGATAAAATATCTCCGTTATTAATCCTAGATTAATTCTCTCTCTCTTCTATATAATCCCAGATTATTCAAGAGTGCGAGTTGTGCGTCATCGGTGGATTATCGGGAAGCGACCCATGAGATCCCCGGATAAGTTGGCAGTAAATACGGTCGTCGAGTATCCGAATCACGTACGTACCAAGTACTACGCTTTACCGATTTACGAGACAAGGTCGACTCCTAGCAAAGCACCAAGTCTTCCCAATTCTCCGGACATATCCATTAAGAATATTAAGATCTGTATCAAGCGTAGTATACTAATGTATTGTGTGTATCGGCCCAGTATCGGATAATCACGTGCTAGGGCTGGGGCTGGATAAGTGTCTACCCCGTCCGAAGCACATATCGGATGCCTGGTAACATAGTCTCTATAATCGGATATTCATGACCTAGTCACAATATCCGATTGGTTGCAAACACTCAAGAGCCACTAGTACCGTATCCTGCGTGACATCATCTCCAATATGACTGAAGTGATACTTCCATCTTGACATCACACCCAATACACTACGACTCTCTGATAAACCCAGAAGTGGTGTACGCAGAACCGGTTAAAGCCCTGTACCACCAAGACCAAAGTCTACCGATTATCGCAAGTATTAGCGATGCAAGTCTCAGGTTAAGACTATCACACACCTACCTTGATTTCGGCCTCCCATAGACACATAGTCATAATACCAATGGGATTCCGAAGGGTCTATCCAGAGCGAAGCTGTTCCCGTACCATCGGTGAAACACGACCTCCTATCGCACTTGCATAAGTATCCAATACTTATATATATGAGAACTATGCCGTTGTGCCCTCACAACGCACACAAGTGCAATACTAGCCTATTCCGCATTATCGATGTCCAGTCTCGATAATACTCCGGCTAGGGATATTTAATGATTAATCTTTCGGGGACTGATACTGTCTCATATCATTCTCAGTCCAGGAACTAATCATAGGGACCTCTCTTCATTTATATATCTATGATGATCTAATCACAAATGATGAGAGTGCAATTTCCTTGTCACATAGTTAATTTGCTACAACAACACAATGATCTGTGCAAATAGTGACGCTATGGGTCATTTTGTCCAACAGACGTAAGCAATGACACGTGTCGACATAATGAATTATTATGTTGACATCATGATGACACATGTGCTGATGTGGCGCTGATGTGGCAATGATGAGTGTCGATAGCATAGTAACACAGGCACATCACGACACAGAAAGAGTGCGCGTCGCGATGCGTAAATGATAATTTTGCCCTTGTTGTCCGTTTTTCATCGTTTTTCAACCCCAAGTTGATTCCATTGATTACCAAAACTTTATTTATCTGTAAAATAACACAAAACACATCAAAACATTCATAAAACTCAAGAAACCATATAAAATATTAGGTCAAATGGGCCGTAAATAGTGATATATTTTATGCTTATCACTGGCCAAAGGAGTTCGTGATTCACACTGACGATGAATCTCTGCGGCATATCAAAGGTCAAGGAAAGCTTAACAAATGGCATGTCAAATGGATGGAGTTCGTGGAGACTTTTCTATATGTCATTTGATATAAGTAAGGTAAGAGAATGTGGTTGCTGATGCACTATCACACAGATATGCTTTACTTACATCCTTGAGTTCTAAGTTTCTTGGTTTTCAATTTATCAAGGACTTGTATGCAAATGATCATGACTTTATTGAGATTTACAATGCATGTGAAAAATGGCGCATGTGGTAAATTTTACAAACAGTATGACTTTTTATTTAAAGACAATAAATTGTGTGTGCCTAGTTCCTCTTGAATTATTGGTCCATGAAGCACATAGTGGGGGTCTTATGGGTCATTTTGGTGTTACAAAAACTTTGGATATCTTGCATGAGCATTTTTTTTGGCCAAAAATGAAGAAGCATGTCATGCACATTTGTATTGGGTGTATTACTTGTTGGAGAGAAAAAAATCTAAAGTTCAACCACATGAACTTTATACACCATTACCTTTTCCCCGGCACCATGGGTAGATATTTCCATGAATTTTTTGTTAGGATTGCCTCGAACTAGGAAGGGCCGAGACTCTATTTTTGTTGTCGTTGACCTTTTAGCAAGATGGCACACTTTATTGCATGTCACAAATCAGATGATGCCACACACATTGCTGACCTTTTATTTTGCGAAATTATTCGCTTACATGGGGTGCCTCGGAGTATAGTATCAGACAAGGATGTAAAGTTTTTAAGTCATTTTTGGAAAATTTTATAGGGGAGGCTGGGAACTAAACTCTTATTTTCCACCACTTGTCACCCACACACTGACGATCAAACTGAAGTTATTAACAGGACCCTGTCCCAACTTTTACAGGTATTCCCAAAGGTCGAGCTCGAGAAGATGGATACTTATGGTAGTCACTAGAATGTTTTGTCCACTAGGTCCAGTTAGAGTAAGAAAATGTCATGTATCATAAATATGATATAGTAATAATAATATAAATGTAATGAATTGTAATTGTAATTGTCCATTGTCATAGTTATAATGTGTAGTAAGTCGAGTACTAGTATGAAAAGTGTTATACAATCATGTTGATAAGTTGGGCATTGGTCCCATGCAAAAGTTTATATATGAAATGAGATTATTAGTTGTCAGATAGTCAGAGGCTTAGGGGGATAGGTTGGCCTATTTCCTGCCGGTAACATCTCCCGGATTGGGGATGTTACAAAGATGGTATCAGAGCATGGTCTAGGGAATCAGTGACTGCAGTGGGCAGAGTACTAAGGTATTGCATACGTAGTATGTCCGGGGTACTAGTATGCTAGGAACCACCTCTCTAGTATCCGATTCTCGAGTACGTCCTCAAAGTTCTATAGACAGGTTAGTAAGAATTCATTAGTTGTTCAAGTATCTTTCCTTAAGAAGTAACTATATTCTTTGAAGATCCTTCTGTAACCATTTTGAATTATTAGCTGAAGTTAAAATTTCGTTATAAAACTATATAATAATGTACTAAGAAAAGTTACCTAAGGGAGTAGGAAAAGAGAGCTATAAGAAAGTAAAGAAGGATGCATAAATTTAAGCAGTTAGAGAAAAAGAAAAGTAAAGAGACGGAATGAGATAATAAAGTTCTAAGAATATTCACCCAGGAAGGTAGAGAGAGAAAGAAAAAGCTAAAAGAAAGGTAAAAGATAAAATACAGATGCTTAAGTAATTAGAAGTAATTAGGTAATGATATAGAAATAGATAGATAAGGAAGTACTAGAACTAGTAGTAGGAAATGGCATATAGCCGGCCTGAACAAGAGTAAAGTGTTGAGTAAACCTGAGCAATATTCCTTCCTTCTTACTAGGATTCTTTTCCTCACCAAAAAATTCCTTCAAGCAGACTCAATAGCTTTGAGTACCTCTTATAGATAGTAAGTCTCATGAGTAATGAATGATAGTCAGAAAAATAAAGGAAGCAAGGAATCATGATTAAATGTGTAAGTTCCAATAGATAAGAGATGTCAATAAGTATGTAAAAACTTTAGATCCCCCAGGCTCACAGGGAGTAAGTGAAGGTCGTAGACAGTAATGACTAAATGCCTTAACCTGAAAATATGATAGATAAGGTCCCGATCTACCTAGATTCTCATCCCTCAGTGATACCAGTCAAAGAAATGGCCAAATGAAGTTTATCTCATACCTATCCTACATGAATAATAGACTCTACTAGGTCATAAAGTACTAGAAAAAGGACGCCGACATCCATTGGGATGTAAATTTCTGATCATCATTCACCCACTTAGATAAAGGTAACCGTAAAGAAAACCCAATACTCGTAATATTATATTTTGAAATAGGGACATCAGAAATTTAGAGGCAGTTTACCCAGGAAGGAACCAAGGAGGTTTCAAAGAATAAAAGAGGAAGAATTCGACACAAGTCAAGATGACTAGTTAGCAGTATTAGAGAGAAATCCATAAATCAGACCGATGCTAGTAGGAATCCATCTGAGCGTAAATAGACAACCCATAAGGTTGGAGACATACCGACATACATGAGTACCAATACAAATAATAAGTTTAAATGGTATAGTTGTAGCCTATAACAAGAGAATAGAGTAAAAGTCTATGAAGGAGTCCAGAGGAGTGTGCCAGCACTTGCCTTAATAACATATATTAGAGCCATGGTAGGGTCTAAGGATATTAAATGGAGATATAGAAGTAGCAAAGAAGTTTAGTAAATATAGTAACAAAGATAATATTGTTGTAGACGAAAATGATTATGAGACCTCAAAATATGTGAAGAGAGTTGTGGAACCCAGGACATTGAGTAAATCAACCTAAGTCCCAGTAGAGCGAATGACAACTATTTCTTCCAGTAGCCCCGACTCTAGTAGGGTTAAGAAAACCTAACCAGACCATTACCAAGTTCAAGAAAATAACAAGGATACGTATTCACGGATTTCCAAGGAATGTATATACTCACTCCAATACTCAGAGCCCTGTATGGAGAAGAGCCAGCAAATGAGTGTATTAACATGATAAACGAGTTGAGAAATGACTACGTAGCCAAACAAAAGAAGTTCAAAGGAATACAGATAAGAAGCATGAGATAGATAAGTTCGAAGACATAGTGAGTCGAGCCAAATCTAGAAGCCATCATTGAATTGAAAACGCTTAAGGGAGTAAGGACAGATAAATGTGAAAGGACCAGAGAGAGAGTAATTCTCAAGAAACTCATAAAGAGTCTAATTGTATTGAGAAGAAAGAACTAAATGGAGAGTAGCACCTGAACTAAAAGATTTAGTAGAGATGTATTAAGTAATTGAAATTAAAGGAGTTTCCAGGGAAACAAAGATATGAGGAGTTTAGGGAATTGAGGTGAGAAATAGATCTATGTAGAGGAGCAAACCTTATAAAAAGAAATACTAAATAGGGTGTAGTAGGATTCTGAGAGAAAATAACGATTTAAGATGGTTAAATAACAGAAACTGATAAGAAAAAGTACAGAGGCAACATGATGGAATATTTAAAGAGCATGACTCTAGAGAAGGTTCACAATAAGAGGTAGTATATCGATAGTCAGAAAGCAGATCGAGAGTGAAGTAAAACTCTAGACAATTCAGGTAATATCTTGTAGAAGTATCTCAGTAGGAACTGTGGGAACACAGGAACTAGGCGACACATGTTGTTCCGGGCTCGCGGCCCGGTCGGGAGTACGGAGTAGCCACGAGGGACTAAACCGGAGAATAATGGAGTCGCCACCCGGTGTGAACCAGGAAAATGAGATTTAAGGCCGCACTCACCCCTCGCAAGGGAAGACCTCAAACCGTTGGGTTCGGAATGGTCCCTTACTTATGCAACTTGTAATGAAAGGATTTGTATGATAATTTAATCAAGCTTAAGTAACACTTATTTCCAAGAATACCATGCTTCTAAATTCACATATACAAAATAAAACTTACACCTAAATTTACATACATTTTATATCTAAGATTGCATGCTTGAAAGTACATCAAAGTAGCAGCGAACATACAACTTCATTGGCATATTATATTCATGAAAACACAAGCACATACACTAACCACACAAGCACACATGTGAGCACTTTTCCAAGCGGTACGTGGAATTGTATCCCAAGTACAGACCGCACTACCGTCCATTCGGAATCGGCTACGGAATTTATGTCTGGGTTTCCATCCGATATACCGCAAGAAATAATACTCAAATGCCATCATGACATGGATATATGAATTGTAATACGTTAAGCCAAGACAAAGGTAAATGATGCAACCAACGGGGTAAACATGTTTTTCATTATGATGCGTACAAAGATAAGAATGACTATATGAGATTTCATAATACATGCATGAATGGTATAGTTGGTTTTATGTGAGAGTTGAGTGTGTGCGTGAGTGCAAGGTGGCTTTATGGCGTGAGGAGTTGTGAGTGTGTGCACTGGCAGTGGCTAGGTGAGAGTGCTAGGTTAGGGCTAATGACGTGAGATGCTATGTGAGGCAGGCTGATCGGGGCAATTAAGTGAAGCGGTGAAGTGGAGCAGGTGGCTTGCTATGGGCGTATGTTTTGTCTGTTCGTGGAAGGTTAAGTGAAAGGCTGATGAATGCTAGGTGGCTGGTGCGTGTGGGTTATGTGTGCGCTGACTTTGTGAGTGCGTGAGGGCTATGTGGTGTTGAGGCTAATTGAGTATGGCAAGGCGTGGCTAGTTGAGGGCTGGCAACGTGTGTTTTGGCTTACGGGCAGGCAAATTGCGTGAGGCAAGGTGTGGCTAATTGAGGGCGTGTAAGAGTGTGGGAGTTACGTGTGGAGACAATGAGTTGAGCGAAGGGACGTGTGGCTTATGGTTCGTGAAGGGCAGGCTATGTGTTGAAGGTGTGATTAGCGAGGTCAAAGGGCTGTCAACGTGAATGGTTCACGGCTTAGGGCATGTGAACATGGGTACACCAATGACAATAGGTCGAGCCAAGACAGGAATAGACGATGCAATCAAATAGATGAAAGACACGGCGAATATCGTGGTAAAGGTAGTCTTTAAGGCTTTTCTTCCCCCCCAAATGGAGAACCTTTTTAATCCAACACAATAGGCCCATGCGCCTTTCGTTACAATATGTACAAAGACAAAGATAACTATATCAAACTTAGTATGCCCGATTTAACATATCTTGTATTCAACCGAACACACATCAATCGGTGCGGCAAAGCCTCGTGGTAAAGGATTTTAACCCCTCCAATTAAGGGACCTTTCATCGCACTTACTAAGCCCATGCACTCGATTGCATCATGCATAAACAAGTAACATGCAGAATTCAAATGACAAAAGATAACTAAACCAAAACAACATAAAACAAAAGAGTGTGCCATTTACTCAAGCGGTACGTGGAGTTGTATCCCGAGTACAGACCGCACTACCGTCCATTCGGATTCGGCTACAGAATTTACGTCCGGGTTTCCATCGGATATACCGCGAGAGTTGACACAACCTTCATTCTATTCCAAGTTCACAACATACAATATTTCATGGTACATACATATTTATCTACTCAAGGGCCACAACATGCATTTTTAACATATCAATCATGCGAATAATACTTAATGAATAATGAAGGTAAAACAGAAAACGAAGGTGGAAAATACCCTCAGGTCTAACCTTTTATGTCGACTTTCGGACTCACGTTTCACGGCCGTTGGAAGGGCTATCGCACCGCAACTTTTCTGGTTCACTGGTTTGCGTTTTACTTTGCTGTTTCGCCGCTCGAGCTACTGTTTTGGCTCTGTTTTGCTGCTATTTCGGATATGTTTTCTGCTCACTGTTTCAGGTCTTATTTTTGTGTTTCAGGGGGCTGTTTTTGCATTTTTTAGGGGACTTAATGTGCATATTTTTTTGTGATTTTTTTAAGAGTTAAGTGTGCAGTTTTTACTCACTGGTTTGGGTATTTTAGGGACTATTTTAAGGGGATTTGGGCTGCTGTTTTAAGGTGACTCAGGGGCTGTTTTTGATGGCTAAATTTCGGTAATGGAGGGGCTTAGAGGGGCTGTAATTTTCGGCTAAGAGTGAAGGAGGGGAAGAGAAATATTTTGCTTCTTTTTCTTGTGATTGGCGTGGGTTCTAAGGCTTCTCTTTGTGTCAAAAACGTAAATGAGAGGAGTTCTTGTGTGTGTATGGGCGTGGACTAGAGAGAGTGGAGAGATGAAAGCTTGGTGATGGGTTGTTTATATAGAGAATGGCTAGGGCTCCTCCTTGTCTCACAAGGAATAGGATTTGGCATTAAGAGCAAGGATTTGATTTGGTATTGAGCAAGGAAAGTCAAAGATTTAATGGAGACAAGATTGGTTTAGATTATGAAGTTTGAATATTTAATTTGTGTTGGTTTAGGAATACAATATTTTTTAATTGGTTAGGATTGGGAAGTCAATATTTTAGATTGGTATATAATTTTATTTAGTTAGGAATAATTATATTTGATTTGTTTAAATTAGGCATATACTTATTTTATGTTTGGTAAATATTTTATTTTATTTATTTAATTTAATTAATATTTTATTTAGTTAATGTTTTAATTTAATTAATAATTATTTAATTTGGGTGTGTATTATGGGGCTATGGGCGTGTGGGCCTTGGTTAGGTGGGTGGGCTTGGCTAGGTGTTTTGATGTATTTTAATTTGGAAGTGAATTATTTAATTTTGGTATTTAATTTTAATTTAGTTATTAAACTTTCAATTTTAATTTAATTAATTGGTTTCGTTTTAACTTTAATTTAATTTCAATTGGTTTTAATTAAAATTTGTGACATGTGTTTTAAATGTTATAATTATTTTTAATTTGTGACATGTGTTTTAACACGGAGGTCCAACAAGCGAACCCGAAGCTAATCCAGCAAATAAGAACTAACAAAATGCCGATTCCCTTCCGACGATCGTTTCCCGCAACTTCCTCGACTAAAAAGTAGTGCCTCCAACTGAGACTCATCATCGGATTTCACATGCAAAAATACAATGCCTACAGGAACAACCACTGTATATGTGATTACCGGAGTCCTATATTTATAAATGACCAGTACGTGCAACTACACCACGGGTAGCTAGTGAGATCGCCATTAGTAGAAAGGTTTAAGGCCTAAGTGTTTGGGTTGGTGCTCAGAGCGCCAATTCCCCATTGTATTTCCTTGTAAATACTATTATAAACGTTTTATTATGAATAAAATAAGCAGTTTCTATAATATAATATATCTTTTTATATGGTAAGGACGTAATTGACCTTAGAATGATTAGTCATGATACAGTTGTAAAAGCGTCACAACTGACATTGAGTTGTATCATGACGCAGTCATTCTTAGACTGTTCTTGGTCAAGGTTTACACTACTTGGTCAGTAAAGTAAACCCGTTGAGACCAGTACATGTCGTATACTGGAATATATGATTCCAATGGTTTCTCAATGAACCATGAGTCTTGGAGACTCGTATAGACGTGTAGGTGTTTATAGTGGATAAACACTGAATGACTCATCGAAGATTCTTAATGGATGGTACACCAACATCAATAAGAATCTTCTCGGGTTGAGTAGCATTTGTGATTATTTTACTTGAGATACCACTGTGGGCACATGAGACATCTTCCACCATTAACTGACAGTCACGTCACCGATCTATTCAGATCATACCTCCGCTTGTTCGTTGGGTATGGACAGATCCTCATGGTGTCCTGTGTGTGTCGAGATATGATTCTTCAGTTCTGTGTACAGAGCATAGGTAGTCCATATATGATTAGCAATCAGATAAAAACCATGGGCCCGTGGTACACTTTAGAAGTGAGTTCTAAGTATTCTTTTAGAGATTGCTAATAGAGATGTCGATGGGATTGTCTCTATAGATTTGACGTTTACATCTATATCTCTGGGATATATCCGGATGCCTGTGATGGAGGAATTAAACATATGCCAAGACCTCAACCTACATGATTCAGCGAGTTTATCCATGGTCTTCATAATTTACTAATGGGTAAATTATGGAAACGAAATTAGATTTCGTGACGGATATGCCTGAATCTATAGAGTCTCACTAGTGAAATATACTCGTAGAGCACTAGGGCAACTTTTATGAATATTACAGATTATTTATAAGTCGTTTAAAAGTTAAACGAAAAATACATGCAAAATGACCTAATGGTCATTTCCTAATTATTGTGTATTTGTATTTAATGATAGATTTTATTAGATACACATTAATTAAATGTCAAATTGTGATATTTGACATATATCATAAATATACATGTATTTGGATATTTAAAATATTTGTATTTAAATAATTATTTACTTATTTAATTATTAAATAATTAAATTAATTAAAAATATAAATATCTTAAGTTTTGATATTTTTGGAGATGCCTTGAGTTGCTTTATTTGACTTGTTGAAAATCATTAAATGGTGTAATGATCATTTACACAAGTTCATTAAATGAATAAATGAAACAAAAAAAATATCTAGATATTTATTTTTTATTCAAAAAATTCGGCCAAGGCAAATTGTTGGAGTATAAATTATTTTGTTTCATTTTCATTCATTTTTAGGTTAAGCCACCAAATAATACAAAGTGATTTTTGAGAGAAAAAGTTTGGAGATCAAAAGAAAAGCTTGAAAAGCTTGGATTTTTGTAAGTTGTTCTTAAACATTTTCAATTAGAAAATTTTTTCTATGATACTAGACTTCAACATGTGTTGCTTAGTTTCATTTCTACTCTTTAAGTTTGTAATTAGACGGTTGATAACTTTTTTGAAAGATTCTTGCATGCTTGTTTAGCAAAGTGAGCTTGAAATGGTTTCATAAGCTCTCTTTTGATTATTTGATAATCAAGTTGCCATTCTAGAGCTGCTAAGCCACTCATTGATGACCTATAATTGTTCTTGAGTTGTTTCATGATAGTGAGACTTGTTTGGTGTGGTAAAGTTTGAATTAAAGTGTTGGATATAATTTATTTGGTAAAATTTATCAATTTGAAGAAATTATAAAATTAGGGTTCTTAACCCTTTCCAAATTTGGGAAATTTCTTATATGTGATGTATTATGGTGTGTATATGATGTATATTAATTTTTGAGTTGATTAGATTTGATCTTGACATGTTTTGAACAAAAATGGACCAAATTGCAAAAACTGTAAATTGTGGGGCTGTTCAGCAATTACAAAAATTTTGGGGATTTTGTTGCAATCTGATTTTGATGTGTTGGACATGTTGGAAATAATTTTAGAATTGATTTAGAATCATCCAAAATTATATTTGACAATTTAAGGACTAAAATGATCAATTTTCAAACTTTTGGGCCAATTCAGTAATTACCAAGAAATTTGGTTTCTTGTGTAAAATTTCATTTTTTAAGTATTGGGTAATTAAATAAATAAGTTTATTTAATTGATCTAAGAAAAATTATTGAAATCAGAAAATTTCGATTTTCCGCGTTTCCGCTGCGTTATCGGATTTTCGCCATAAAACCCCTACAAAATGGTATCAGAGCGAGTCTGATTCTGGACTCCCTGATATGATTATGCATTTTAAATTCAATGTTTAATTTAATCTTTACTTTATGCATGCATGTGTTTATTTAATTTGATTAAATAAAGTAAAAACATCTTTTGCGAAAAATCATTGATTAATAAGGTTTTATGATAATTGTGTATTTGATGCATGTTACATGGTCTGTCTCATCAATACGATTTATGGATATCTTTTATATGACTACATCCGAGAACGTGCCAAAGCTGTGAGGGTGTAGCCAATAGAAATTTATTTATGCGGGATGTATATCTGATACTAGATAAATTCAAGGGAAAGCGGAGTCCTGAACGTGCCAAAGCTGTCAGGGTTACGGAAGTAGCATGAGTTTATCATTGACGAGTTTAACCTTGGTACGCCTCCTTGTGAACGTGTCAAAGCTGTCACAACGAGAAACGACCAGGACCGGAAACCCATGAGTCACTATTGAGTGATTGACAATGAGTTGTCTACCTAATGAATATACGTAGACGAGAAACGACCAGGACCGGAAACCCATGAGTCACTATTGAGTGATTGACAATGAGTTGTCTACCTGATGAATATACGTAGGCAGAGTCCTGAACGTGCCAAAGCTGTCAGGGTTACGCAAGTAGCATGAGTTTATCATTGACGAGTTTAACTTGGTACGCCTCCTTGTGAACGTGTCAAAGCTGTCACAACGAGAAACGACCAGGATCGGAAACCCATGAGTCATTATTGAGTGATTGACAATGAGTTGTCTACCTGATGAATATACGTAGGCGAGAACATGCCAAAGCTGTAAGCTGAAATATATTCATGGGATCCACCATTCATTATTTGTATTTAATTTAATTATTAAATCTTTGTATTATGTTTGGGGATTACAGTATTGCATGATTTAGTGGGAGGGGCATTTTTAGATTAAAAATCCATGATCTAGTTAATGCTGATATTATTTGAAACTGCTTAATATATGCTAACTGTTTTTCATAATCTATATGATAGATTTGCGATGGCGGCACAATCTACTAATCCGTTTACGCGTATGTTGGATACGAATAAACTTAAAGACATTGAGAACTTCGCTGATTGGGATTGGATTTAAGGATTGTCCTTGAATGTGAAAAGTTGGGATATGTACTTGAGGGTCCGCTGCCCCTTGCTGTGTCTGAGGACGCAACACCAAAGGAACTACAAGTTTTCCAAGCTTGGAAAGATGATGATTTAAAAGTTAAATCATACATCTTAAGTTCACTGGCATGGGGACTCAATAGACAATACTTTGGCATGACAGATGCGTATAGTATGATGATGCGATTAAGAGAATCATATATGAACCAAGAACAAATTATTGTTAATTAAGTTGCGATGGAACTGTTCCATGCGCGACTGGACGAGGGGCAAGCTGTGAGCTCGCATGTTCTTCACTTGATCGATTTGATCAAACAACTGAGGCAACATAATCTCCCTCTAAATGACATTCTCGGTAGGAGTGTCATTCTTGGTTCGCTCCCAGCTTTTTATCGCCAATTCGTGATGTATTTCAACATGAATGGGATTATCTGTTCCTACCATGAACTGTATAGGATGCTGATCACGGCGGAAAAGGACCTAAGGAAGGGAGTACCAACTCACCCTCTGAAACCTATTTCACTCTCTACTTCTTCCTAGGCCCGGCCAAAGGGAAAGAAGACGAAAGCGAAGAAGAAGAAGAGTTTCGGTCCTCCACCGCAAGGAAATATGGCAAAGCCCAAGAGGGTGTCTGAAGACAAATACCATCACTACAGCAAGGTCGGGCACTGGAAAAGGAACTGTCCTGACTATATTGCCCATATAAGGAAGGAGAGAGCATCTACATCAGGTGTTGGGGTTTCTAGGTTAGTCCCAAGATCGATTTCAAGCATAGAAACACGTGTGAATACAACAAGAAGTATGGCTGAATCATACTTACAATGATCGGCTTGGATGCGACGAACACAAAACTTTCTCCCCTCCATGGTGCTCTCGGCAATGGGCTATTTTTGTGCTCCATGAAATTCGGTCACCACCTCCATGAATGCTCCAAGCTCCAAGCTTTACAAATGGTGATTCCATGCTCATAAGTTTGTTTCCATATCACCTTGGATGACCCTTCATGTGCTAGCATAGGAAACATTTGCCACAAATCTTCCTAGTTTCTTCTTCTTGTTCACGGTTTGGAGAAGAGAAATGAGAGAGGAAGAAGTTTGGCCCTTGGCCGAAACTTGTGAGAGAATAGAGAGGTGTGTTAGTTGTTGGTTTGTGTAACTAATACACTTAATTGATTTCTAAAAACAAAACAAAACATATACCAAAAATTTGGTATTTGCCTTTCAAAAAGGTCAACCAATTTTTGGAGCCAAAATATATTTAATGCCATCCAACCACCACCATCACTATTCACATCAAAAGTGACTAGACATCACATCACTCAAAATGATGTGACTTCCATCACTTGATTGACTAGTGATTTGACGCTAGATGTGACTTGTGGGCCCCACTCGATTTGAAATGCGAGTGTACCCGCAAACACTCCCGGGCTCAGGTTCGCTAATTCCGAATTAACGAATTATCTGTTGCGACATTATTAAATCAAATTTAATTAAATAATTATGCCTAGCAAAATTACTATTCACGTCGCTAATGAATTAATTCTAAATTAACTCGTTCGCCCGAATTAAAATCTAATTTTAATTCCACGTCAAAATCCAATTTCGTATAATATATCGAATATAATATTATATCGATTAATTCCAAATTAATCATTCTCTCTCTTTAAATAATATTTTATCCCAGATAAAATATCTCCGCAATTAATCCCAGATTAATTTTCTCTCTCTTCATTAATTAATCCCAGATTAATAAAATATGAGTCATACGTCATCGGTGAATCTTCGGGAAGCGACCCATGAGTTCCCCGGATATGTTGGCAGTAAATCCGGTCGTCGGACTATCCGAACACGTACGTACCTAGTACTACGTTTTTACCGATTTACAAGACATGGTTGGCTTCTAGCAAAGCACCGTGCCTACCCAATTCTCCAGAAATATTCTTAAAGGAATATGTGATCTATATCAGGCGTAGTATACGTAGTATTGCGTATTACGATCCAGCATCGGATGTCACGTGCAAGCCTGGGGCTAGAATTGTGTCTGCCACGTACGAATCACATATCGAATCTCTGGTAACTAGTCTCTATTATCGGATAAACATGACCTAGTCATAATATCCTGATAGTTGCAGCATAAAAGAGAACCAGTTCCGTATCCTACGTGATCATCATCTCCACTATGACTGGAGTGATACTTCCGTCTTGACATCACACCCAATACACTACAATTCTCAATATAACCAGAAGAGGCGTACACAGAACCTGTTAAAGCCTTGGATGACCAAAACCAAAGTATATTGATTGTCGCAAGTATTAGCGGTGCAAGTCTCAGGTTAAGACCAAATACACCTACCCTGATTCGGACTTCCATAGACATATAGTCATACTACCAATGGAATTTCGAGGGGTCTATCCAGAGCGAAGCTGTTCCCGTACCATCGGTAAATACAACCTCCTATTACACTTGCATGAGTATCCTATACCCAAATATATGAGAACTATGTGTTATGCTCCCACAACGCGCACAAGTGTAATACTAGTCTTTTACGCATTATCGATGTCCAATCTCGATAATACTCTGACTAGGATATTTAATGATTAAACCTTCGTGGATTGATACTATCTCATATCATCTCAATCTGGAACTAATCATATGGACCTTTCATCATTTATACATCTTGGTAATCTAATTAAAACTGATAAAAGGGCAATTTCCTTTATCACATAGTTAATTTGAACAACAACACCATGATCTGTACAAATAGTGATGCTATGGGTCATAATTGTCCAACAATCTCCCACTTGGCCTATAGCAAATCACAAAAGTGTCCTACACCCGAACTATGTACGGTTCGCTCAAACTTCTGTTGAGGAAATGCTTTCGTCAGCGGATTTGAAGTGTTATCATCTGATGTGATTTATTCGATCATCACATCGCCACGATGTATGATCCGAATGAATCAGATGAATATTTGAAGTATATATCTGGATCGTTGATGAGACTATTAATTCTTTAGCCTGTGCTCTAGCCTAGCTCAGCTACTAACAGAACTACTCCTAATCTAATTAGGATTATTATCGATCCAAAAGGCTTCTATTGCTGCCTCAATTGCAGCAATATTCCGCTTTTGTTGTTTATTCGACAACAGTATCTTGCTTGGAATATTTCCAGCTCACTGTTCCGTTATTCAAACTATATAGTACCTTTATTATGACTAATAGTCGTTTTTTTCGGTTTGGAAACTTGCAGAGGTGATCCCAGTCACTTCAAGTTCTCATTCTCCATAGTATAAGAAAGTATCCTTAGTTCATCTAAGATACTAAAGGATGTTCTTAACATCAATCTAGTGACTATCACTTGGATTGGCCTAATTGTGACTCCATATGCTCAAAGCATATGAGACACCAGGTCGCGTATATTTATTTCAATGTACGAGTTCTCAGAGAGTGCGTACAACCTTTAGATCTATCCCAGTAGATCTTTATTCCTAGAATAAAGGTTGTCTCTCCCAAGAATTCTACGGAGAATTTTCTTGAAAGCTAAGCTTTCACCGATTGTATTATGGGAATATCATTTCCAAGAAATGATATGTCATCATTTATTTAAGACATTCACTATCAGTGCGCTCCCACTAACCTCCTTATATACACAAGAATCATTTTCGTTTTGAATTAAATCATATACCATTATGATTACATCAAAACGATAGTTCTAAGAACTCAATGCTTGCTTCAATCCATAAATGGATCAAATAACTTGCAAACCTTGTTTGCTCGTTTTGGTACGACAAAACCGTTAGGATGTTATAAACATCCTCCAAAAGGTTTCCGTTAAGGAAATCGGTTTTGACGTTCAGCTGCCATATTTCATGAATGAAACATGCAGCATCAGTAAGCATTATCCAAATGGATTTATCAATGGCAACAAGTAAAAGGTTTCGTCGTAATTGACACAATGTTGATAACGATACCTTTTCGCTATAAGCCTAGCTTGATACGTTGGCATGTTTCCTTCCATGTATGTCTTCCTTGAAGACTGATATAGTACCAATAGGCACAATGCCTTTCGGTACAACAACCAGTGTTTAAACTTGGTTGGTACACATGGAATCCATTTCGGACTTCATGGCACTTTGCAATAATAGGGAGTCGATACCTTGTATCACTTCCTCATACGTAGTCAGTTCGTCTTCCTCAATAAGATTGACATCTTCATGAGGTGAGATCAGAAACCCATACCACCCAGGTTGTTTTCCGACTCTCTCCGACTTGCGCGGTTCTTGTGTATTCGAAGATTATTGGTATAGTTTCATCCTTGATGAACTATTTGTGTTCCATTAAGGAATCGATGCCTGGAATAGTATTACTCCGATTTTCATCGAGTTTTACTTTCCTCTCACTTACCATTGCATATAGGTATTCCTCTTAGGAAAACCGCATGGTGAGCAACAATTACATTGTTCTCTTGTGAGTTATATAAGTACTATACTTTGGTTTCCCTAGGATAACCTACAAATTAGGCACTTATCCGATTTGGGTTTTAGTTTGGTATCATCCAAACATATGCCCAACATTCCCAAATCTTCAGGAATGAGAAAACCCGATTTCTTCCTGTTCATATCTAATATAAAGTCTGTCAAACAGATTATTATGGAACCTTATTCAAAATAAGTTTTGCACTGTTTAATGCGTATCCTTTGAAGGAAATGGTAGCTCAGAGCGACTCATGATTAACCTTATCATGTCCAACAAAATTCGGTTTCTCTCCTTGGACACACCGTCAAAATGACGTGTTCCGGGAGGAGTCCTCGTTGAAAGAATACTGTACTCTTTCAAGTATTTGAGAAACTTATTGCTTAAGTATTTTCCATCATGGTCTAACCGTGACGGTTTTAATACTTTAGCCAATCTGTCTGTCTACTTCGTGTCGAAAATCTTTGAATTCATCAAAAGTTTCCGATTCGTGTTTCTAAAGAAACACATAACCATAATGCGATGCCATATCCGTAAAGGTCATGAAACATTCATTTCCACCTCTAGCCTAGCTAGACATGGGCCCACTTACATCACTATGAACGAGGGCTAACAGATTGGTGGCACTTGCACTTTTACCAAGTAAAAGGGTGTTTTAGGCACTTTGCCTTATAAACTATATTCGTAGACATTATTTGAATAGAATCAAATATGTCCTAGTATCCACTCTTCAAAAGTGTGGATATACGAGTCTTGTTAATTGTGTCCCAGACAACAATGCCACATATAAGTCTCAACTGATTAATTCAATTTGAGCTATTTGTTTGTCATGTTATACGTTTGAGATTTATTTATATTCAAAATATAAATACTGTTATTCACATCTAATGTGTTTATCTCAATATCATATATATAATAAAACACTTTAGTGTTATAGAATATAAAGGTATACCCACAACGGGTTAAACCCTGATATAGAGATAATGTTCCTAGTCAAACTAGTTACATGTAAGAGTTTCCTAATTTAAGTACATACCCGAAGGGTAGTTCCTAAACTTAGGTATCTACGGTTAAAACAGCGACTATCGTCCCGTTTTCGATTCATAGATAGATCTCATTTGAAGTCAGTATCCTATTTGTCAGCAGATTCTGCACATCAGTACATATTTATGTACCACACTCAGTATCTAAAATCCAATTTTAATACTCGTAGTGAACATGTTTATGACAAACGTATTTGAAGTCGGAGCCTTACACCGTCTTCAATTCCTTCATGTCTGCCTTGTCCATACGGCAGTCACGCTTCCAGCGACCCCGTTTGCCACAGTTTAGGCAGACATTTTGGGATATGTCTTATGTCTTCCCAGAAGATTATAATGATTTTTCCTTTGCCCATTTTCCACACTCCAGAAGCCTTTGGCCAAGCCTTGGCATTCTGAGATGTCGAAGTAAGGTGCGCCTTGCGCTTCTTGCCCCATTGCAAACTCTGGCTTTGTCTCATTGAGTATAGCCATTAACTCTCCAAGAGTTTTCTATTGCAATTTGTACTTCTAAGATCTAAGGATAAATCTATGAAGATCAATTTCATTATCATACTATAAGGATCTAATTCTTTGTTCTGATTAATAAATTAAGGAGTATTTGCGGCAAGCATAACGGATTAAGCACTAAAGTTATCATCACATGAATATTCCAAATATCATGTTCTACTATTTGCTCAACTCCGGGCTTAGGCTCGAGACGTCACTCTATCAAATAAAGTAACTTTTCGGTTACTAGGACTATCTTGAGATTTTATTCCCAATTTTAAAGTCGTTCAACAACAGTTAAATATTAGTCCAACTAATATATTAATTTATTTGACGAAAAATTTGTAATGAGCATGTATGTCAAGTAACTAAACGAATATTGCAAATTTAATATTTACCTCCACTATTTTTCGGTGAGCCTCTAACCCTCTGTGGAGTACTCGGGAAACCTTGTTTCCTAGTGGGCTAGGATCCCGTTAAATAACACACAATTTGACTTTGGCCAACAAATTGTATGATAATTAATTAGGTAGATCTCTAAGATCAATTGGATCCCATCCAATTCCTAGATCCAGTAGGTGGACATCCAAGTCCGAAACATATATCTTATATATGCCAATATATCCAATATATTCCCTAACCTTTTTCCTCTGAATCAACTAAGCCTTGGCTTTGGCACAGCAAACTTAGTGATCCCATTTAAGCGGAACTCATTGACCTTGGAAAGCTTCGTAATCAATGTCGATGGACGAGAAGTGATCTTGACTTTGGCCAACAAATCACAACTTGGACAAGACACCGATATGGAACAAAGCTTTCATGATTCAAACACATCCGCGACGGACAAAGGTCTTGACTTTGGCCAACAAACCAGTGCCAATCTTGGATCTTGAGTAAGAATCACTCAATGGAAGGAAAAACACTTAATATGTGTTGAGGGTCTTTTGCGTAAATTGGCAACCAATTTATTATCTTTGTTAAGGTCTCATCATCATACACCCTTAAACATGCATTCTAAACACAGAATAAGGGGCGTAAGTAAATAAAATAATAATGATATGCGGATGGATACTTAACACATTGTTCCTAGAAAAAATCTCTTTTATCCTCTCTCCCGCTAGCACAAGTATTACTTCTACCCGATTACATAACACTTCTAAAGAAACCTCATTTACATTGAGGGGAATAGGTGAGAAGAGAAATACACAGAGTCAAGAGGTAATAGGCTGGACACGCAGGTCCAATTAAAAATTCTAAATTATTACAACAATTTCCAAAATTGCCCTCACCCATCTAATATCCATCCGATATGCATTATTCATACATCGCATCCATGTATTCACACAAAGCATGTTATCAATCAATCTAATCCAATAATTAATATGAAATTAATGACCATCCAATGTTCAAACAACGAATTGATTTTGTGCGAGTCCAACTCATTTTGCGAATAAGTAATCAAAGTACGAATTCTCGAATTATATTAAACTACAACATTAAATCCAATTTAATTTGTATTTATTTAATACTATTTATATTTAATTCTAAATTAAATATTTACACTTATTAATGTACCTTTACGACTTAGATTCTAAATCTAATCGTTACGGGTCTCAAAGCCCGATTAACATCCAATCTTAATTTAATTAAAGTCCAATGGGCTTTTAATTAATTTCATAAGGCATGGACTTTTGGTCAATATGGGTCAAACCCAAATACCAAAGCACATTTAAGGAATCACCCTTATTTGCCAAGAAATCAATTTAGGCCCATTAGGCCCAATTAAAATTAAAGGTCCATTAAGTTATATTTGGACTTTATGGAAATGTTTTGGGCCCAATTGGATCCAACCAATTAGCCTAAACCAAACTTGGCCCAACCAAGCCCTAAACTCAATTACAACTTTACAAGCCCAATTCCAAATTTGGCCCAATTAATTAAATTACCAAAATTCCAAATTTCATAATTTAATTAACCTAAAGGTATGCCATAATTAATTAACCAAATTAATATTTCCAAAACATCAATTTACACAATTAATTATGCTAATTATCATCAAAACATGTCCAACACATTTGAATCAAAAAATCAATCATTTTCATGCTTAATCACTCACGGTAATTTAGGGTTTTTCATGTCCGATTCGAATCAATCCAATTAAATCCTAAATCAATATTTCCCAAATGATTTCAACTCATCCAATGATCAAAATCAAAAATCACCATGACTTAGGGAAACACCAAGTATTCGGCCAAGCCAAAAAATGGGGAAAATTTTGATCCAATCCAATTTTCATCAAATTGATCACAAATAACTCCAATTCATTCATATACAAGCATGCTCAAACAAGTAATTTCACTCAAACATGTTCAAATCCAATTTACCCAATTTTTACCTTAATCAAATTTCGTGCTCAAAATGACCCAAGATACCATTGTTGGGATTTCTAGGTTAGTCCCAAGATTAATTTCAAGCATAGAAACATATGTGAATACAACAAGAAGTATGGCGGAATCTTACTTACAATGATCGGCTTGGATGCGACGAACACAAAACTTTTCTCCCCTCCATGGTCCTCTCGGCAATGGGCTGTTTTTTGCTCCATGAAATTCGGTCACCACCTCCATGAATGCTCCAAGCTCCAAGCTTTGCAAATGGTGATTCCATGCTCATGAGTTTGTTTCCCTATCACATGGATGACCCTTCATGTGCTAGCATAGGAAAGATTTGCCACAAATCTTCCTAGTTTCTCCTTCTTGTTCACGGTTTGGAGAAGAGAAATGAGAGAGGAAGAAGTTTGGCCCTTGGCCGAAACTTGTGAGAGAGAAGAGAGAGGTGTGTGGTTGTTGGTTTGTTTGTGTATCTAATACACTTAATTGATTTCTAAAAACAAAACAAAACATATACCAGAAATTTGGTATTTGCCTTTCAAAAAGGTCAACCAATTTTTGGAGCCAAAAGGCATTTAATGCCATCCAACCATCACCATCATTATTCACATCAAAAGTAAATAGACATTACATCACTCAAAGTGATGTGACTTCCATCACTTGATTGAGGTTAAATAGGGTATGTAAAAGATAAAGACATGATTCACCTAAATCTCGCCATAGATACTGTAAGGCATTTTCTAGGGCCAATTCTCTATCCCCAATGGAGTCTCCATCTATAGGAGCGAAATAGGATTTCCCGTCATGCCTATGATGACGGCGACCACTACACTGTTGAGCTCGCAACTTGTAAAGAGTACGGATAATCCCATGGGAGAACTAACCGGAGAATAAAGAAGTCGTCACCTAGTATAAGATAATGAGAATGATTTAAGACCGCACTACACCCCTTGTAAGGTCGACCTTAAACCCGTTTTGGTTTAGAATGGTCCCTTATTATGCCAGTATAATATCCACGTTAAAAGGAGGATCCACACGTCTTATAATGAAGTCACACAAAAATAATTTATATGGAAAACACTATCGGCTTGTGTAGTGTGTGACAATGACGAGTCTATCAAATTCATGCATGCATTCTTGCTTACCTAGTTTTTCTGGCATCACTGGACTAACCTTGCTTTGCGGTTATTTGTTTGTGAATAGACGGACAACGATGGATAGGCACTTGGGCCTCCCATGTCCAAATCGATTGAACTGAGAATTGGCACTCGGGTCTCCGATGTTTAGATCAGTTGAATTAGGAATTGGCACATTGGCCTCTGATGCCCGGATTGGTTGAACTGAGACTTGGCATATGGGCTTCTAATGCTCGGATTGGTTGAACTATGACTTAGAACTATGGCCTTCGATGCTCGGATCGGTTGAACTATGACTTGGCACTAGGGCCTCCGATACTCGGATCGGTTGAACTGTGACTTGGCACTCGAGCCTCCAATGCTCAGATTGATTGACCTGTGACTTGGTACTTCGGCCTTCGATGTTTGGATTAGTTGAACTGTGACTTGTCACTTGGGCCTCCAATTCTTGGATCGGTTGAACTGAGACTTGGCACTCGAGCCTCTGATGCTCGAATCGGTTGAACTATGACTTGGCACCCATGCCTCTGATGCTTGGATCGGTTAAACTGTGACATGGCATTCAGGCCTCTGATGCTCGGATCGGTTGAACTGTTTCAATTTATGTGTTTTCTTGTAAGCAGGCTTCGCCCCCAGTAATCATTTTGTAAATGGGCTTCGCCCCCAGTATTCTGACTTTGGATGCTCCGTGTCTTGGAGGATTTAACTCTTGGTTGTATATCCAGATTGCTTTCATTTCCATCAAAAGAATTGTTTTTTGTATGTATGAATATATGCATGATTTCCATTTAGAGGAGCTAGCGTGTAGGTTAGAGAGTTGCAGCATCGGTACAACATATTGAGCCGACAGTTTCACGTGTGGGCCACATTCAGGTAATAAGATACTTGCCTGAGGGGACTATATTCCCGAGGTGTGTTGCAAGAACCTGAACTCAGGATCAAAAGTAGGGGAAACCCTCTTGATATTTGCATTTGTGTTTTTTTATGTCAACATTTTTTCTTGGAAAAGACTCATTTTCCATGGGTTTAACTTGCAATGTCATTTCATTCATTCTTTTCAATGTATACATGAGTACAAAATCAACACCCTAACTTTCTATCATACATTCGACCACTACAAAAAATATACCTTTAGCGTCGAAACTAATCGACGTAAAAATCAACAGTTTCGACGCAAATATACATTAGCAACGAATTAATTAGACGCAAAAATTGGACGCCGAAACATCGACGAGAATAATATTTAGCATCGAAACAAAGATATTTGACGCAAAAAACTACAATTTTACGTCTAATGTATTTCGAAGCTAAATTAAATTTCTAACGCTATAGATCAGATATTGCGACGAAATAATTCGACCGTAAAAGTTAGACTTTTACCGTCGTTTAGTTTCGACGCTAAAGTATATAAAAAAATAATATTTGTATACTTACAGCGGCGATTATTTTACTATTAGCGTCGAATATTTCGACGCCAAAAACACATTTAGCGTCGACTAGTTCGACGAAAATAGTTAACAAATATGTTTTTTTAAAAAATTATTAATTTAGTGCTTTTTGGTCTAAAATAATTAATTTAATATTTAATTTAATTGAAAAAAAATTCCTGATTAATAACAGAATTACGAAATATTATAATAATTATTTTATTATTATATATTGAAATTTTTTTAGAAAAAATACATATTATATTAAACTATTTGTTCAAAATGTTTATACAAATGGATATAAAATTTATTGCTACTGTGATGGGGGGACGCTCGAGTCCGATGCACCATGACTGAGTGAGGCCTCCAACGTCTGGCGGAAAGCCAACATTTGTGTTCGAACTGCTCCATCTTCTTCTCGTGGTCCAGCTTGACCTGTTGTAGCTCCTCCTTAGTCTTCTTCAGCTCATCTCGGGTGGTGACTAGCTGGTCTTCGGTGGTGGTTAGCCGGTCTTGGGTGGTGGCTAGCTGGTCTTTGGTGGTGACTTACTAGTCTCGAAGAGATGAGGCATTGTCCGAATTAACAGTATTGCATGCAGATGACGTCGGCTTTTTACGAGTGCCAAGGCTAACGTTGTAAGCTGTCTGATTCTTGAAAACCAATTGCGACAACTGCTCATCTGGTATCGGGTCAGACCCTGTCTCCTGAGTTTGATGTTGGAGTTCTATCATTTTTTCTGTTTAAAAAATAAGTTAATGTTAGAATTTTTTTAGAAAAAATTAACATATATAATAATAATTATTTTATTTTAAAAACTGAAACTTACATAGCAGCGATCGGCTTCTTCATTTATCCATTTGTTTTTCTCATTGTAATGCGTCACTCGGAAAAAATCTGGAAATGATTGCACCTCACCTGTGTTACTCTGTTAAAAACAGAAAATAAATTCAGTATTATTCCACATTAGTAAAAACAATGAACTGTTATATTTTATGTTATGATATATTTACCTCAGAATGTTCGGCACGATGTTGGATAAATGGCTTCGAACCTCCACGGTGTTTAATGACAATTTAATCCTGCATTTACCACATTTACCAACACTGTAAGTACCGAAAACAAAGACAATTATAAATTTCCGTTTATTTCAAAATTTACCTCGTGTTTTTTGCTAGACCAAAGCTCACATAAGAATGTCCAGTCTTGCTCATCTATAAAATCAGGCTTATGTTGTGGAGTATCTGAAGGTCCATGTTCGTCGAATATTGGTTTCAAGACTTTTGTCCTATAATCCTTATAACTTTTCCCCATGTGGTAGTCAATATATTGTTGGACATTCACTTTGGTCAGATCAAAGTCGAACCATTCCTACAGGAATAGCAACCGAGTAAAAATAAGATAAAATAAAAATGTTAACTAACAAACAATATCGAAAACTTAATATCGTACGGAAACTCACAAGTAGCGAAGAGAATAGCTGGTTGATTTTCATCTCCCACGGTATCTTTCTCCAAGAAACGTAGTTTTGGGGAGCTTCAAACCGAGTTGTAGCTCATATGGTTGTAGTAAACGTTGAATTATGTTGTCCGACTTGACTTTGTCCATCATCTGATATCTCAATCCAGATACGGCCGTCGGGCCGTGAGCCTTAATGTGCTTAGCCAACCCCAGGCCACGGGTGCGTCCTCGACCCTTCGCTGTACTGGACTCACATGTGCTAGCAGAGACTCCATCAGGGCTAGTTGTCCTTGCTGATGTAGATGGAGTCACATTAGCCCGTTTGCGATTGCCCGGTGCCATCTGCAAAAACACACACAAAGTTTCAGGTTTCCATCACAATAACTCACATGTGGTGGCTTGGATCTAACCTATTATATGCATGAATCATGAATACATAGTATAAACTGCATAAATGATAACATGGATAATTAAAAAACATCTGACCTAGGAATTGATTCTCAGACAGTTGTTTGATTAAAAAACATAAAATTATTCTAGTGGAAGAAAACAAAGGCGGACAAAGTGTCCATTGGAGAACCAAAGCAATGTTGCAAGGAAGAATTTCAACTTGTAACTCATCAAAGTGTTCCAACTCACCTAAACTAACTATAGAGAAAAACTTCAGCTTCTGTAGCTAAAACTCCTGAAGAATTTACTGCTATATACATCTGACCTATGAATCTAAGCAAACATCTCTAATCATTTTTTCAGTTAATTGAGTTCTTCTCAAATTGATGATAGAGTAATCAAAGATAATTTAAACTTCTCCTAACTAAGGCATGTTCTTACCCTTTTTTTAAGAATATATATATTATAAGGTTGTCAGGAGTGCAGTTTTAACCAGGTTGGACCCAGACTTACACCAGGTTGGGTCTGTTGGAATAATATTTGCCATGACCCGTAAGCTTGACCTTATATGAACCTAGAGGTGTTAAACATGCTGAGCTACAGACCGACTTGGTCCATTTTCATACATGTTAGCTGAAGCCTGTTTCTGACCTAACTTGTTTCCTTAGATTTCACTTCAGTTTTCTTTCCATATTCAGTTTTCTTGGCCTGCACGTATTGGTACCAGAGTCCAGAACAACAGCAAAATGATGCTGTTCTGGACCAGAACAACAGCATTAATCTATTGTTCTAGGGATCATCATCATCATCAAATTATCATCATCATCATCAAATTATCATCATCAAATTCATCATCATCATCAATACCATCATCATCAAAACCATGAAATTATCATCATCATCATCATCAATACCATGAAATTATCATCATCATCATCATCAATACAATCATCTCCCTCGTCTATTTCTTCATCACACTCCCTAAACTCATTAATTCTATCAAAATTACAAAACACACACCACACAAAACACACAACTAAAACACACAAAGACTAAGCTTCCAAAGACCAAGCATATTCGGCCAAGATTGAAGAAAGTAAATTACCTTGATTTGCTGCGTGTCCCAAAGTAAATAGTTGAAGATTGAAGCTTCTTCTGGTCGAGAGAATGAGGGAAGCCAATTCCTTCTTTGTAGCAGAGAAGAATGAGGGGAAACCGAAATTAGGGATTTTAATAAATATTTAGCGTCGAATTATTTTCATTTTAGCGTCGAATATTTCGACGCTAAAAAAATAGCGGTACTTAATGAAATTTTTCGGGGGAAAATAAAAGTTTTACCTTTAGCGTCCAAATATTTCAATCGACGCTAAAGGTTAACATTTAGCGTCGACATTATATTTCGACGCTAAATGTCATTATTTTAGCGTCGATTTAGTTTTTCGACGCTAAATGTCATTATTTTAGCATCGATTTAGTATTTCGACGCTAAATGTCATTATTTTAGCGTCGAGTTAGTATTTCGACGCTAAAGCGTATGATAAATTATTTTAATAATAACAAAAACTAACATTCAACCGATGTACATGACAACAACAACACCAATCATACATGATGATAGTAATTCAAAACAACAATCAAATTCATAATAATAGTACAAATTATTCATGCATCACGTCATATACTAACTAGATTAGTCACTATTATCTTCGGTATTTGAGGATTCCTGACTTGACTCGAAGTCATCTTCAGTGTCAAATTCTTCTTCAATTGCTACTTCCACGCTAACTTCAGAATGAGGAATTATCTCAACGTCTGTATTATCTCGAGTTAATGTGATATTTTCAGGAACAGTGACATTTGGTACATGAAATATATGTTCAGGAACTTCGAAGTTGTCAAATACTTCTTGTGTATCATCTGATATTTCAACACTATCTTTCTCCTACGTGTCTCAAATGCCCCTATGTTGTAATTTTTCTTCTACCACCATCCATCTATTTCCTAACTTTGGATCAGATATATATATCACACTGACCGTGCTTGGGTACAAAAAATATGGATCATTCTTGTACAAAAAACGTTGAACATTAATTGACGTTAGATGATTACTAACTTGAATTCTCCTATTTCTGGCATTTGTGTCAAACCACTTGCATTCGAATAGCACAATATGTCATCTGGGTTTGTATATCAACTCAATGACTGATTGCAACACTCCGTAGAAGTCAATAATATCCGAGCCGTGTTCTCCTTGGACTACAATTCCATAATTCTGAGTCACATGAGCAACATCTCGTTGTTCGGTATGAAATCTAACTATGTTCACAATGCATCCATTGTATTCATAAGCCTGCTTTTGAGGCCCATAAGCCAAGGAAACCAACGAGGATGACGAGTCCAATTGACCATTTTGCACTTGGTTGTTTATCTAACAATGAGAGAAATATATGTGTTAATATAACAAACTTAAATATTAAATGTTAGGATAAAAATAAATATACAATGTTAGGCCTTACAGTTGTCTCAAAACCATTTAGGAAATTCTTTTTTGTGTGTTCCATCAACGTTATGGTCACCACCACATTGTAGCATTGTAATATGTTGCCTACAAAAAATGAGTTAGGTTAATGTATGGCAAAAAAATATAGTTATGCACCAAAAAGACTTACGTTAAATACGGTTGCACTTCATCCTAATTACTCAATATAAACCAATGCGCACGTTGAACTTCCTCAAAAGTTAGTAATAACAATACTGCTCCAATGGTCTACAATTTTGACGGAACACTGTGATATCTTGCTTATTACTTGCATCTCCATCATAGTTTCGTGGCTGACGATTAAAATGATTTTCAATATTCTGCATGTACATCGAATAAAATGTTATTGCTTCACTGATTACAATAGCTTCTGCTATTGACCCTTCAGGTCGCGCCTTGTTTTTCACATATTGTTTGTAATGTCCCAAAGCACTGCAGATATGACAACAAGTTTGCATTAATAATAAATTCAATGAACAGTAAAAAATTAAGAATTTAATATTTAAAACTGTATAGTACCTCTCAATGGGATACATCCATCTGTAATGGACATGACCTCCCTTCCTAGCTTCAGCCGGTAAATGCACGCCAGATGTACCATCACATCAAAAAAACCGGGTGGCAAAATTCGTTCCAGCTTGCATAGGATTATCACGATTCCTCGCTCAAGTTCGTCAATAACAGATATGGTTAATGTCCGCTGACATAATTGTTTAAAGAAGCCACATAGAACAAGTAAGACGTCGCATACATTCGGGGGGAGATAAGGTCGAATGCCAACAGTAAGGAGAATCTCGAGAAGCACATGACAATCGTGACTCTTTAACCCCGTTATTGTATCATCTCTGACCCAACGCCCAATATTCGATGCATAATCATCAGGAAATTTAACCATTTTCAGCCAATCACAGAATGATTTTCTCTCTGATTGAGTTAGCACATAACTAGCAGGTGGCTTAATAAGACCTCGAGAAGTGACTTGTAAATGCAATTCACTGCGAATTCTAAGATCTTGTAGGTCCAATCTAGCATTTACAGTGTCTTTTGTCTTACTTACCCGGAATATTGAATAGTGTGCCCACTAAACTCTCACATATGTTTTTTTTTCTATATGCATTACATCCAAATTATGTCGCAAACTCAGAGTCCCCCAATATTCTAACTCAAAGAAAATACTATTTCCTGTCCAATTCAACTCTTCAGGTTGACGTTTTCGATTTTTATCTCTATTATTAGGATTTTTACCTGGTGTGCTGTCTCTGAGATGTTGATGTTGGCAAAGTATGTCGAATCCAGACAATGGACTGGGCATACTCTGAGGTTCATGTGACCGTTAAATAATTTACTCATCCGCCAAGGATGACTCAACTCAAGAAATCTCATGTGCCTTGTGTATCCTATTTTATTCCGTAATCGTTGCGAAGGTGTTTGACCCGCACAAACTGGACATGTCATGTATCTCTTAGTGCTCCATCCAGATAATGAACCATAAGCTGGAAAATCATTAATGGTCCATAATAATGCGGCATGCATCTGAAAATACTGCTCGGAAGCTGCATCATAGGTATGCACACCCACATTCCATAATGTTTGTAACTCATCGATCAATGGTCTCAAGTAAATATTCATATCTTTACCAGGGGAACGTGGACCAGGGATAAGCAATGACATAAACATGAACAGATCCTTTATACATTTCCATGGAGGTAAGTTTATATGGAATAACAATAACGGGCCATATGCTATAAGAGTTGTACATATTCCCAAACGGGTTAAAACCATCAGAGGCAAGACCTAACCTGACATTACGGGGGTCCTCAGCGAAACGAGGGTACATGTCATCAAATTCCTTCCACTCGGTTCCATCCCCAAGATGTCTAAGTATGCCATCCGCACCGATCCTCTTTTCATTATGCCACATCATGTCAGTGGCTGTGTGTCGTGACATGAACAACCTCTGCAGCTTGGGCGTTAAAGGGAAATATCACAATATCTTTTTAGGCACTTTCTTCCCATACCACGAACTTTGTACCGACTTTCACTACATATCGGAAAATATTCAAGTGATTCATACTCGGCAGAAATAATACACAGTCATACTTACAAGCATGAATGGATTCATACCCATTCTCAGATCACGCAACATTTTTTTTGCCTCGTAGTACGACTTAGGCAATTCGCTTCCAACCGGTAACATTTGCGCCAGTAACTCTAGCATCATATCAATACTTTTGTTGGTCATTCTGTTGATCACTTTAATGTGTAATAATTTCACAACGAAATTCAAGATCGACATTCCAGCACCTTCAAATGGATTTTTTTTTGCCTCATCAAGTAGTTCACTAAATAAATTTTGATCATTTCCACTTAACACTGGCATGTCACCACTAACACTATGACCAAGTTGTGGACCTTGTAAGTCATGCAAAGCATCGGTTATCTCATCGTTTGCAGGTTGATTGTAACTACTGCTCCCTTCACCGGAATCAATAAACCGTGACTAAGAATTATACTGCTCACCGTGATAAATCCACGTACGATAAGTTGGTGATATTCCCGGCATGTATAATGATTATGAACTTCATCTAACCGTTTCTTTTCCTATTCAAACAATTTGTACATGGACACCGAACACGACCTTCTGTATCAATGTGTTGTTTTGCGACTTCCATGAACTCATACACTCCATTACGATATCAACACTCAATCTATCCAGCGAGCTCATCCAATTTCTATCCATTTCAGCGAAATACCTAAATAAATAATATAATTATTAAACATCAATTACACTCATCACATTACTACATTCATTTCATTATTTATATTAAAGCATATACATATATATTAGTTGATAAATTAAATAGTTTACAGAAAAAATATATTTAGTTAATAATAATTAACTAATCTACATATATGAATCATAACACCACTAACAAAAAGTATATAATAAACATTATCATAAAAAATGAAAAATAAGAAATATGAAAAAAGATTTTTACCTTATGGAAATTTGATTACAATTTTATTGAAAATTTGTAGGAGAGTTGTGAGATTGCAGAGGAGAGATTCTCATATTTCAGAGGATGAAATTGAAGAGATGAGAGAAAAAAGCATAGGGGGAGAAGGGTTGGTGGCATTCTGCATTTTAATCTATCTTTAGCGTCAAACATTCAATTTGACGCTAAATGTCTGAATTTTAGCGTCTTCCTATTTAGAAGCTAAATGTCTGATTTTTAGCGTCGATTTAAAATTTAGACGCTAAAGATTAAAGGATTGTCGGTGGAATCTTCATAAACCTTAGTGACGCTACTACTTCGTCGATGCTAAATTTCAAGTTTTTGGCGTCGAATATGATTTTTGACGCTAAAATATAACATTTAGCGTCGCAATTTTATGTCGACGCCAAAAATTATTGAATAGTTAAAACACGTTAGCGTCGAATAATTTTCGACGCTATAAAGTCGTACTTTTAGCGTCGATATGTGAATTCGACGAAAAAAGTTGAATATTTGGCGTCGAATATGATTTTCGTCGCTAAAATCTTGATATTTGGCGTCGAATATTAATTACGACACTAAAAGTGATTATTTGCGTCGAAAGTGGTTTCGACGCTAAAATATTGGACGCTAATGTCATAATTTTTGTAGTGGTGACTATATGTGGCTCTCTCTTTTCCTATTCCTTATGGCCATGACATTCTCTCAAAATTCAATACTCCCCGGGGGACCCGAATGCATTTCTTCTGATATCTTTCAGTACAACTTTCTAAAGAGAGTTTTTTTTTTTTTTTGTAAATGTGTCCTAAATTTATTCTCAATATATACCACAAATGATCTTCAACGCCACCG